>ML785143.1:328864-342510 GCA_009831015.1 Picea engelmannii
CTCACTTGGGTGCCAAGAAACGGAAAGAAGATCAAAATTTGGCAAGACTCAATTATGGGAGATCCCCCCCTAGAGCTGAGACAGGATCTGCTTCGCCTCAAGGTTTGGATGGAAAGCCAAAACATAATTACTCTCTTTGACATCTCAATTTGGGGGGAGGACAAGTTCAGGACTTGGCAAGGGTGGGGAGTGCCCAACAGACCCCCTGATCTTGAAAGGGATTGGTGTACACTACAACGTTGTCTTCAAGGGAAAGCCCCCCTAAGAAAAAAAGGAAAGGACGATAGAGGTTGGGGAGGGAATGCCAAGGCCTACACCACAGCAGAGGGCTACCACCTCTTCACCAGCGTCCCCTTCGTTCTGCCCAACCCGACCATCTGGAGAGCAGTCTGGTAGTCCACTTCCATTCCAAAAATTGACTACTTCATTTGGACTCTTGCACACAATAGCATCCAAACAGGGGAAAACCTCAAAAGACGTGGTTGGGAAGGTCCCTATAGGTGCCCCCTATGTCTGCTTGTTGAAGAATCTACAGACCACCTCCTTCTCAACTGTGTTTTCTCCAAAGAAGTCTGGAAGCTAGCAACAGGAACACAAAGTGCCCTCAGCCTCCCCCCTGACATAAGAAGTCTCCTCCTCCAATGGGACTCCCTTTACCCATTCAGTTTTAAAAAAAGAAGCCAAGCCTTTGCTATGTGGAAAGTTCTCCCAAAGTTCATCCTGTGGAACCTATGGATGGAAAGGAACAACAGAATATTCAGGGACAACAAAAGAAGCATAGCCCTGGTTGTAACCAAAATTCACGCTCTCTTTGGTGAATCTGCATCTTACCTATGCAATTCAAAGAACAACCACACACTGGAAGCATCAGAGGAACTCTGGTTAAGCCAGTTCAAAATCCAAGGGCACTTGGGCAGAAAAGATAGCACGCCAATCAACGAGGAATGGGAGATTAGGAAAGGCAAACAGGATTTCGCCAATTGGAAAAGAAGGAGGAAAGCCTATATCCTATCCTTTGACGGGGCTTCGAATGGGAACCTGGGCCAAGCTGGAGGAGGGGGGATCATTGAAAATCCCCTTGAGGCTACGACACTAAACTTCGCTTTGGGTTTAGGAATAGAATCCAACAATAGAGCAGAGGCCTTGGCTCTCTAGCAAGGGTTAATTCAAGCAAAAAGACTCAAGATCAAGGACCTGATTATAATTGGTGACTCCAAAGTGATAATACAGGCAATAATTCGTCATTCTAAAACTCAGAGTGTGAATCTTAATAACCTTCTGGACAAAATTCACCTCCTGTTAAGGGACTTCAGCTCTTATAAGCTTTATCATGTGTTAAGGGAACTAAACGGTAAAGCGGACGAGGAAGCTAACAGAGGCGCACTATTGGAACCAGGAATTTTGAAAGTGAACAAAACGGTTTCTAGTCTGGCACTTCCTTGAAACATGACAGTCGCCCTCCAAACTCATAATCAAAGGCAATCTAAGTCAGTGGACAGGGGAATCGAGGAAACCGCTCAGGTCAAGTCGCGTCAAAGCGAATTATTGGATGGGAGGGACAAGGGACGGTACCATGAGAAAGAGAGCTACAGATATGGAGGAGACAGGGAATCCGATCGACCATACCTCACGGATTCAACAAATCAAAGGGAAATTATGAGAATGGATGCAGGAGGAAATAAAAGAAGACGCCCCCTCAGTCTCATTCTACTCTAACACAACGATTTCGTGAGGATCCTCCAGTGAAGATCAGGGAGCAAGCAGAAGGGGAAGTCGACCAGGCATGGCTTCAAGTTCGAACAGTAAGCCAAGCACCGAGGAGAGGCTCAAAGCGATGGATAAATCGCTGGAAAACTTAAAGCAGTGGCTACAATTTTAGCTGGATTTTCTTGAGAACTTGGATTCAGAAGCTGGACGGAGAATGGAGAAGTTGGTAGAAGACATCACCACTGCCAAACTTGGATTTACAGAAGCGCTGGGTAAACTCCACAGTGAACTCAAGAACCCCCAAAAGGAGTTTGAAGAACGCATTGATCAGCTGGAGGCAAAAATGGCTCAGCTCAACAGCGATTGGAAGCAAGACCCCATGAACTAAACCAGTTTGTTTGCAATGTTTTAGCAAGATCTCTCTTCAGCAAGTATGGCATTTTGTATAGAAGCCATCGTTGTAAATAACTCTGTACCTGGTTAAGGTCATGATATAATTTTAATTCAGGATTTTAGCCTACAACTATAGGATTAGGAGGACTCTCCAGAGAGGCAGGCACGAAGACAACCGTGGCCCATTTTGTAACTGAATCTATGGCTAGTCCACCCTTTTTTATGCAATATCACTAACCGTTTTCGTCAAAAAAAAATAAAAATCATTCAAAAATATAAGCTCGTACCTTGCCTTATCGATGGATGGATGCAGGAATGGACCCATGAGATCACTGTGAATTAGATCCAATGGATAGGAGGCCATGCAAGCCTTCCCTTTCTTGGACTTCTCTTGTTCATGCTTTCTGTTAGCGATATTTCTTGTAAGGGGGTTAGAATGTAAAATAATGGGTTAAAACCCACTTGTCCTAAGTTTTGGGCGCGAATGCGTCTGTGTTAAACGAAAAACAATTCTGGACGGCTGGGATTTGTGTGCCCAGATCAATGACGCACAACGAATTCCGGACCCCCCCCTCCTTTCTACCTTTAAGCGGGGGGGGGTCTGAAATCCGTAATAAATAACAGGCGGATCTGGATGGCAGGCGTCCGCGCACTCGGATCAATGGTGCATGTTGGATTCCGNCCCCCCCCCCCCCCCCCGCCTTTCTACCTTTAAGCGGAGGGGGGGGTCCGGAATCGTGGGCGTAGCTCTCCGACGACCACGATCGAGGAGCCCGGATCAACGGCTCATGGACGGCCTCATCCCTCTCAGCTACCCTGCCTTTAACCTGCGTGGGCCCTCCTCCCATCATGTCATCTTCCTTTCCACCTTTCTCCTGCTGCCGCGTGTCATCCATCCGCCTCCCCGCTTTGGTCCGCGTGGTCCTCCCTCCTTCTCGTCATCCACTCGTTGCTAGCCACATGCCCCGCTCCTTTCCACGTCGGCCCCTCACCCAAAAGGAGAGTTCGTTATCTCCCGTCTTCCCTCCTTCCTCCTGAGGTCTTTCGCCATGAACCATCATCTGTCATCCGTCGCACACCTTGCCACTTCTTCCACGCCCTCACAATTTCGGCCCCATCACTCCATTCCCGTGCCCCACCTTCCGTGCTGGCCTCCCCGCATATCCTTTGAGCCAGTCAGTTATTCCAGGTGGCGGCGGGTGAGGTCCTCCACGTCCTGAAGCGCTGAGTTGGCCAAATCATCCTCAATCCCAAGAAAGCAGTTATTGAAGCGGTTGGTGGTGGTTAGACATCGTCTCCGCCATAATGGGAAAGCACGGTCATGAATTAAAGGCACGTCGATTCGCCATTGGAACTGTCAAAGAATTAGATTGCGTCTGACTTAAGTTGCACGACCCTTCAGAGGCCGACTGTCAGAAGCCATGCAGACGCAAAGCTTTCAATGCATTGTCTTGGTTCCGCTGCTGTTGATTGTTCTGAGTATATGTAAGCGATTTCACCATTTTTGTATCTATCGATGGTAGAGCTAAACTCCCGACTATAAAGTTTCAGCAAATACTCTGGTTTCCTAGTTATGCCTCTATGTTTGAGACTTCTTGGTTTATGACAAACAGTTTCCCTTTTTTGTCTGTATTTCATCTCATGCCAGAGAGTCCACAGTCAAAGGATTTGCGTGGATTGAACAATCTTGTTATGATAAAGGATTTGTTGTGACATTGTTGTGCCCTCTGGTTTTCTGTGTTTGGATGTAAAAGGATTTTGCATTTGAATGCTTTCTTCTCCAGTCTGTTATGAACCGGATGTTTGTGATAGACCTTAGCGCTCTTCTAAATGCAAGTCTTCCCCCTACTCACCCTTTACTATGACCCACTGTTTGAAGTTTATCAAGACCTCATTCGTCCATGCATGCATGGCCTAGTTTCTGAGTTGGGACGATATCATTCTGAGTTTTCCTCCATTTGATCACCCTTTAAAACAAACCGTGACATTAAACTGATGGGCATCGGGCTCTGCTCCTGCAAGCAATCCAGGAGTGACTTCCGTCGCCAACACTTTCCAAGGACACATCCTTCACAAACCCCTTCGGAAAAGTGGATATCAGGTAACCCGATGACCATCCTTTCTTGCTAAGTTGTTGCATGTACCTGAAGTTAAGGTGACCAAACCTCTCATGCCATAATCTGCTACTGTCATTAGCGTGCATAAGTAGTACAAAGGAATCAAGTTCAATAAAATTAGTAAAAGTATATAACGAAGATTTATGATTTACCTCCCCGACAATAATTTTGGAGTTATATTTCATGTTGAAAATGGACACAGAGTATGGCGTGAACTCCACCTTTTTTCCCGAGCCTATGTGTAATCTTGTACACTGAGAGAAGATTCAAAGAAAGTTGAGGAACATGGTGAACATTCTCAAATCTTCCTTGATCTAGTTCCACTCTCCCTTTTCTGGTGACTTCGAGTGGAGAGTCATCCCCCGTGAGGATAGGAGGCCTTGTGCATGCAGTTACAGAAGATAGAATATCCTTTTTGTTTGCCATATGATGGGAAGTGCCTGAATCTACAATCCAAGTGTCAAGAGAAGAATGTACAACAACTGATGCAAGAGGATTACCTTTATTAGGGGCTTGATCTTCTAATGTTTCTTGGAAGCCTTGTGAATGAAGTCCCTGAGATTGTTTTTTCTAAAGAATTTGTGCCATCTGATCAATCTGCTTCTTCATGTAGGTTGATTCTGGATGGTTCCCATGATTATAGTAACCACACTT
This sequence comes from Picea engelmannii, assembly GCA_009831015.1. NCBI lineage: Eukaryota > Viridiplantae > Streptophyta > Pinopsida > Pinales > Pinaceae > Picea > Picea engelmannii. Next base: position 333,736 of record ML785143.1, read on the forward strand.
CTTCCCTTGCTTGATTTTTCCACCTTTGGAACCAGAGGAATCATTGAAGGGGTTGGAGTACCCTTCCTTCTTTGGATCTACATGCACCTTTTCTTTTCCTTTCCTTTTGTATTTGGGATTTTGAGAGTTGTTTCCATCATGCACAACAAGTGCATGTTCCTTTGGGCCCTTGATTATGCCCATCTAAATGAGCTTATCCTACTCCCGTGTCAAAACCTTAATAAACTATGACAATGAAGGCATGGTCTAGGTTGTTCTTGTGGTGAATCTAGTAGAATGAAATGTGGAGACAAATACACTAAATCCTGGTCCAAGTTTTGTCATGATAGCAAGAACCAGTTGTTTTTCTTGTTGCATAGGAGACCACGAGCCTCGTCCATGCGATTTAGGTACTTGGGTTTTTCCAATGTTGGGGTGGGTTCTGCTTCTATGGCCATCACTATTCGGTACAATCCCCTACCCCTGAGATGGAATATAATTCTTGTCTTCCATTTGAAATAGTTATATGGTGTTAGAATGGAAGATGCGGGAAATTCCATCTTTCCCGCTACTTTGTTCCGTCTTCGGTACCTACAAAAGAGCGTTGCTAATGATCCTTGATAGCGGCCTGTGCGCTCTGATACCACGTAGAATTTTCGAGATACCTGCACAGAATATCTTGCTAACAATGAAGCATACACAACATGCAATGGTGTGAAGAGAAGAGACAAAAAAAAATGGAGGAAAGAATAAAATAATTCTTATTAACTGAATGAGAAAAATGATACAATACAAGTGATATACATTGTATCACACAACTAACTTGCCATAATGGTCAACTAATGTGCATTAGTAGTGTTCTAGAGAGATCTAACACACACTGGTAGTCATTGGAGTCAACTGCCACCTAGTCCTAGTTAATTGGCCATGCGGTCATCAGTTAACTAGCCAAAATGGAGTGGAACGAGGAGGAGATCACTCACACATGTGGCATGTGCCTCACTAGTGATGATTCCAAGGTTAACATGCAACACTTTGTGATAAAACCAATGTCGACATGCAATGCTTCACTCAACTAGTCTAATTGAACGGTAATTGAGAATTGAATGGAGGGTATGTGGCACCCTTGTCTAGGGGAGAATATCTCAGACCAAGAGACCCACAACCTAGCCAAACAAACTTAGGGAAAGAAAATAAAAGGAAAATCCTAGGTGTGTGTAACATCTCCAACATAAAGAGCAAAGATGCATGGGGTCAAATAGATCACAATAGTAGGAGATTCATCAATTATAGTGTATATTCTCCTCAATCTCCCATCTCTCAAGTCCATATGGCTAAAGAGGATAATTTAACGAACCTTAGATCTAGGAGCGCACTTCAATTTTTTGTCATTCTTTTGGGTTCTACGTTCTCTTAATAAGGAAGCAGACCACCTAGCAAACATTGGTGTGCAATTGAATGAAGGAAGGTTAATGTTAAAGTCAAGAGCCTCAATCCTTGTGCCTATCCCTTCACGTTAGTAGAATTAAATCACAAACAATGGAGTTGAACATGTGGATACATGTGAAGGGACGAAGGCACATGGCATTAAAACGACGTCCCACACCACCATTTACTTCCATAAACTTGACAGTGGTGCAATAATAAGGAGGAGGGAAACTAAATTTTGGATTCATTGGGATTAGTTCGACATTTTGAATTCGCCATCCTTGCACAAGTGCTCCCTCCCATATGCACTAGCTTTGGAGTTGGCTTGAGGTTGAAGTATGGGCTTGGGAGGATAGTCTAGCTTCTTTCTATGGGAATTTGTGGGTGTTTCTCCTCCTGGTATTCACAATGGCTCAATGGAGGAATGTGCATTTCATTACGTGTGAGTTTGCTAATCTCCAATGACACATAAAGGGGTTTAAGAAGGGCCTTTCTGAAGCCCAACATGAAGTAACAAAGGAAGCAGTAAAATTGAGTGATTCGTATTCTATATGGGAGAATAATTTACAGATTGAAGATTGGGAGAGAGGCAGGCTCAAGGTTGAGATGGCAATGAAAACTTGGGCATTGCATGACACTAAGAAAGCTATGAAAAACTACACACATGCTCATAATATTGGATATGTCACTCCGGAGAGGAGTTTGGGTGCTATGGTGGATAGTATTGAAAGGGTTTTATGTACTCCCTATAAAGGCACTTGGCACTCTCCCCCTCATCCAATTGATCGTCCTATGGAAGTTTTGGAAGTCAAGAAGAAGTGCATTCAAGATGTAGGAGCAACAATTGAAATCCATAAATTCTCACTGAATCCTAACTTCTAGAAGGGTTCCTTTTAGACTCGTGTTTTAAACCTCCAATCATTGTAGAATGTATTACAATTTTTTTCTTTTGTTGGGTTAGTTTGTAAGGCGATTCACTTGCTAATTTTGTACTATCGACACTAGGCCGGGTAGTATAGAAGTTTTTTTGGATCCATAATTGAAAATTTTGATGCGAACCAAGGCTCCGTCTTTTTCATTATATTACAATGGCAAACTATTTCGTCATAGCCTCTTTCTAATACAGATATATATGTTCTTGATATAAATAAATAAATACAACATTCCAACATAAATATATCATCTTTATCCTTGGGGTTAAGTTCCACTAATTTTTGCTCCCATTGATTGTTCACCTCCATTGCAAAGATTGAGGAATATGTTTTTTTGCTTTTAAAATGGCAAGGGCCAAGTATGGGTACTTGTCATTCTTTAAAACATGGATGAGATCAACAATGATGTTGTTCCTAACAGTGATGCATTGCTCAACCATCTCAATGGTGAGGTGTAACACACTCGAACCCCTAAACCCTACTTAGGTTGGTAGGATGTCAAAATTCCTCTTTCCACTGTGACTTTGATCTCGGGTTAAACCCCAAGGGAAGAAACCTGCTCATATTGAGCGTTCCATCAACTATCTATGCAGTTAGAAATAAGTTCCAGGCCAATGAGAATGACCTTCTAAAGTCGTTCGGGCTTTACCCTTTCCCACATCATATGTCTTACGTGGCTACCATCTCGACTCCTCTATGTCATCTACACTGACAGACATATTGGTCTGTGTGATGGTGTGGTAGTGACATGTCCTCGGACATGACACACCCTATTAGCAATCCTTCGACGGAAATATTCTACGCAATTAGGAGATGAACTCATTTAGATCGATGGTTCTTTCCGAATTGGAATTCTTCGACAAATTCGACGATCATCGGATCCCCAAATCTAACGGTCATGAATCTTCCAGATCTCAGATCCACTCATCGGTTAACTGACCTCACGATTCTGACGAGGTTCTCTATCGTTTGGACCCATGACGAGAACAACGACTTAGATCTCATCAGTCGAACCTACGACAGATCTACAGCTCTAGTCCATTCAAACTTTCATCTTCGAGATTTCTTCATCAGAATTTCCTTCCATGCGCTCTCCATGGATCATTCTGAATGTCGCGTTCTGACAAGCTTAGCAGAATGGTTCACAATGGGATCTACAGTCTGGATCTCATATGTTTAAGCTCCCGATGAATCGACAACTCTCGTCGACTCATAATATTCCCATCAGGAAGTTCACTTTAGCATTGCTCGTGGGTTTTCTGAAAGGCCCTCCTTCTGAAAGGCTTTCTCTGATGCTCAAATATCTGATGGACGGTTAAGATAAGATCTTTGCATCGGATCTATGTCTGAAGTTTCTTTGGGATTTAAGCAGGGAACTCGGTCAGCGGTACATGATAGCTCAAGGCAACAAACTCTCCTCCTTCCTAGCATTTTCTGCAAGGTTTTGATGTTGATTGCTCGAACCTCTGGGCCTTGTTCTCGATACACAGGTGGTGCCTCCCAGTGATCCCCAAAGTGAATATTTTCTCATCTTGGAAACTTTCCATTCAATGACTTGGGGAAAACATAGGATTATAGGCGCCCCCAACAGACCTCTCATACACAGTCACCGCGAACAATTAACCAATCTTAGAAAGAACCTCATTATACAAACAATATTTAGATTTTAGCATTCATTCAACATGTTAAAACTTCCTTTAAAGACAAGAAACCAAGATTTACATTCATTAACAATATTTTCCAAATACATTAAGAAACACTTATCTATTTTAGGTCAAACTTCAACCTGCCAACTAACTAAGGGTGAATGCCTTTCCACCCAACCACAGGCTCTTCTACACATTTGCATTCTACAACAAGCCACCCCCATGCCAGGCCATGATACCACTAGGGAACTCTCACAAGTTGGCTTTCAGGTTAAGGATTTGCTCGGGAAGGTTACTCTCCTTCACTACATTGGAAACAACAGAAATCCCCTCTTCCCACTGAGCCCGAGACCTCCACGAGCTTACCAGGTGCCTTCCCAAATAAATTTTCTATGCACAAGGGAGTCCCTTCACTACTACACAATCCCTCAATGCCCTCCCCTTAACAATGTCAGTCTCTTTCTAGCAAGCACCAACTCAAAACCCTCTCTACTCCAGTCTGGATTTGGGTATTCTCTATTCCAATGTTGGCAATGAGTATTATGAGAAAGCTTCCTATTTTCTTCACAAAGTTTTCCCATTTTTCTCTGCTCAGGTTTGGCTCGTGTGCTCTCTCTCTATCCCTCTTGCTCATCCATGTAACCATTCTACTTCCACATCTTATGTTATACCTCTCGTTAGCTCTGCCTCTTCCTTTCCCAATCCTATACATTCATTTTCCCCCTCAAGTTCCTTAAGTTCCTCAACTTGCTCTTGTTAGAAACAACCCTGGGGTCAAGCTCCCAAATCGAAGGGGCACCTCCAGGGTACTCTTGGATGACAACTTCAACTGACCCAATCACTCCTCTGAGTACATTTCTAAAGGCGGTCATAATTTCCCCAACCACCCAATATGATTCCATTAACGAGCTTTATTGTGAACACAACGAACAATGTAATTTAGGCAAGTTAGTCATTCGAGGTTATTCATGTGGGGGTTGGAATTCTGGGAAAGTTTATAATTTTCTTCACAAAAGCTTCCCAATTTCCCCTCACCAATTCCCACTCGTGGTATCATGGCCAATACTACAAGGCTTCCCCTTCAGTCAATTGGTAGGTAATTTCATTAAACATAAAACACAGTTACAATGTTCATCAATTACAATTCATGAATTCTTAATCATAATTACAGACTTGGGGGAAAATGGGTGCACTAGGTCAAAAGGGAGAAAGAATTTGTTGCATGGGGCTCCTCACTCATGATGCAAGTAGGCGACCTTGATAGCTTACAAATCAAGTTAGATAGGTCATTTTTGTCTCCACCTTGAACCATTAAACTTTAATGTGCAAGTGGAGGTTGGTGTGTAGTAAGGACCCTTCATATTATGTAAACATCTCACTATGATGCACATTTTAAAAGCATATTTATTTATTTTTTAACAATTCAAATAAACAATTTCAATCCCAATAAGTTACGATGTTGCACTAAACTAAACGATTGAAGGAAGACAATTGCTTAGTAAGTTGGCTTTCTAATTAATTTCAAAGGGGAGGAGTTCACAACTGAACCCATAGAATATTCTTAGGCCGACTTCAGAAACTTACAGTACAACAATTTTATAAAAGGGATTTAAGACGAGAGATCCTAGATGGAGTGGGATTTAGGGTATTTAACAACCATGTTTAACACTAAGTAAGCTCTCTAATGAAAAAGGGAAACATTGCATGTTTGGTGTTCATGATGAATCCATGATCAAGTGTGGGAGTCTCTAATTAAGCAATGACATTTACCATAAATCTTGTAATAGGTCAAACACGATAAAATGAAGTGTTATTTTGTTTTGAACAACTTGTTACATGATACATTTTTTTATTGATCGATGTTTGGCTTTTGGCATATTGAACATGAAAAGTGATCAAAGCTGTATGAAAGAATTATAAATTTAAGATTAATAGGTTGTGGTAACCTTGAATCAAATTTATTGGCAATGAGCGAGGTCCAAAAAATTGGGAAACCACCTCCCAAATGACCCAAGGATTTTAGAGCCATGCAAGTAATGTAGGTTCAAACCTCGATAAATGTAGAATCATGAGTGAAGGTGTTTGACCTACCAGAATTAGTTTTCCTCCATCATTAAAAAAGGATTAACACGTGTCCGACATACCATTAATAAAACATTTTATTATATTTATTATATTCTAATAATCTACTTATATAAGTAAGAGAATGTTCATATCACAAGCAAGTTGAGAAATTATATAATCCTATTTAAGATTGAAAAAGTATAAATTAGAAAAAAAATTAAAACTAATACAGGCATTGTTGAAGTTAGTTAAATGAATTGCATCAACAATGATAAACCATGGAAGAGAAACATCCCAATGTTGTTGGAAATCCAAATAGGTTATGGGGATTCAAATTCACATTCTAGCTCTAGGAACACTGTTGAGCACGATAGGATGGAGAGATGTGAGGTATTCTTCAAAGAATTTCCTCCCATTAATCTTTCTCTTTCAATCATCTTATATTTAGATGAAGACCAGAGAAATAACGATAAAGGTCATCCAAAGGATATGTTGCTATTTCCTACTGAATAGTTTTGTCATAAATTGTGTGAGGTAAAAAGGATAGAGACGTATAGATAATTTAAAGTTCATGGACTTAATGTTATTTATATATTTTTTCATTATATTTTGTTATTCGAGGAGCCATCAATTTGTATTAAAACTTGAATGTATTTTTTAACTATTGGTATGTTTTTATTAAAATTAAGGTAGAGCGTTAATCACAACAAGGGTTGAGAATTGTGTCCATTATTCATGTTCAATTCAGTCACATGATCATGATTACTCCTTTTTAGAAAGGGTTAAAAATGTCATTTTTCTTTAAGGTAAATTGGAATCCTTTTTCATAGGACTAACCAATGAAACTTCACACCTGACCAATCAATGAAACTCCCCACTTGACCAACCGATGAAATTTCTAGTGACTTATATTTTTATTTTTTTCTAATTATTATGATAAGTTTTTATACTAAAAACAAGTGTCATGAAATTTCCCACTTGACCAACCGGTGTGTAATGTACCTAGCCTCCAACTAAGCAACATTACTGATCAGGGGATCAAATTTTGCTCAAAAATTCAAAGTGCTCAGAATCTCTTCAAATCGGACGAGAGCGTAGGCCTCGTCGTTGCAAACCCAATGCAACTCGTTTCATCTCAAACGGACGTTGGGAGCAAGAGATATCACAATCTGTTCGGAATGGCAAACAGGGAAAAAATGGACGCTGACTGTACAGTCCGTACAGACTGACGTGGTAGGGCCGTACGACCGTATGCTGATGTGACATGTGATGATGTGGAAGATTCTGATTGGTAGATAGTTGGCATATGAGAGTTTGACACGTGTCCTTTTGTGGCTAATGGTATGATGACACGTGGCCCAATCTGTGGCTACCACGTGTCACTCGTTGTTTGGTTTAAAAGTTTGTCATTAGCAGGAGTCGACCCCGCGACCTCCGGGTAGGGGAACGACTTGGAAAGGAGCTGCCAACCAACGCACCACCGAGCGTTGCTTAATATGTATGTGGTTCAATTTATATTTAAGTTTGAATGTGGAGTTGGTTTGGGCCGTGACCGGGCCGGGGCTTAGCCCCAACCCTTGGTCGCGCGCCATTTAAACATATAACCACGACTATAATATATAGTGCGCGCACGATTTTTTTAAATATGGTTTGAAATGGCTAAGCCCGTGGCTATATGCCTAACTACATATGACCACAACCAAGTGCGCGGGGAAGTTGAAACGGTTGGCACAGGTAGCCTTTTTCTTGATGCATGTGGTCATATTATGACCCCATATGCCCAGGTGCTAGGCGGTTAGGGGATGGCGCGCCCATAACCGTCCTACAGTTCGCACCGTTGGCGCAGTTGCGCCTGATGCTGGGTTTTCACGCTTTAAATTGCGTGTGTGCCAGGTTCATGACACAAGGGTGCGTTTTGTAGATGCAGAGACAACAAACTTGAAGAGGGGGACTTCCAGGAGGCCTAACTTCTTCGTTTTTTGACCGATTGGGGTGCCGAAAAAGCCCAACTAGGGGTTTTTGGATGCTCTGAAGCCATTGGAGCAGTCTAATGGTCAGTTTGAGCATTGTAAGGCATGTTTTTGAGCACTTTGAGCAATTAATAATAATGATCCATTGGAAGCTGGACCAGGAGATGTAGCCCAAGAGAGGGATGAACTCCTTTACCAATTGTTGTTTTTATGTGTTTATGTTCATTGATTATGCTGCTGTTTATTTGTATCTTGCATGAGTAATCCTTTAATTAATGTGTTGCAAAGTTGATGCATTTGCTTTTAACACATAAAATTTACTTGCAAATAATTTCAAGATTTCAAGTCTTCTTCATTTTTAGATCAAGTTGGTATCAGAGCACTGGTTTTTGAATACTTGATTGTTTGCAAGTGTTTTGTTTATGATGCTCACAAGGTTGAAACTCACAAGAGGAGAAGGTCAACTTGTGGAGCCAAGTTCTCATCCTTCAAGGAGGAAGCATATACAATCACCGCAAGTTTCAAGGAGGCATTCACCAAGTATGGCTCATGAAGAAAGTCATGAACGTGTTCCTGTAGAAGATGAAGATCTCAGAAAGGCTGTCATGGAGACGAGAGAGATGATGAAGATCTTGATGGAAAGGAACATATTGTCGCAAGGTGAAGGCTCCAACCCTTCAAGGCATAAGGGAAGCAGTGGTGACAAAACTCCAAACGGAAATGGAGGGAATGGTGCTTCTCCACCACCCTCTCCTC
>ML785143.1:362281-397674 GCA_009831015.1 Picea engelmannii
TAGGAATGAGTTTTTCCTTGAGGTTTTCAATCTCATGTTGGTATTGATCAATTGTTTGCACAATGTGATCAATCTTCTACGTTGTGTTGGGCTCCGCTATTTGTGCGTTGTTTGGGATTATGTCATAGGCACCAGTCACTCCCTGCTCGAGCCTATCCGCGCGATCTTTCTATTCTTCTTTCTCCGCAATCAGCTGGTCACATGTAATTTGTAGCATTTCCACGACTCCTTTCCTCACCTCTAGGTTGGTGGAATTGGTGTGGGCCCTCGACTGTACTTCCTACATGACACTCACTTGTAACCCATATAGAGCCTTCATGGGTATCTGCGTCATTATGATGTCCAACTCTTCGACCTTGTATAGTGGTGTCTACGTTGTTTCAGGATCAAGCCCGATCATTTCGCACGTCATGGTAAATGTGTCGCTTCTCTGGGCGACAAATTGTACCATCTCTTCATCCTGATTTTGCGTAGGTGGCCTCGATACTTCCTTTTGCTGTTGCGCGGTGGCCTGAGATTCTGCATGACCCCGTAGTTGTTGTATATTCTCATGGAATTCTATTAGCTTGGCAATGATCTGCTCTCTCTGTGCCTTTGATGTTTTGTTTACTTCCTCACTCCTGTCTTGGACCTTGTTCGCGACGAGCTCTGCATCATCCAAAGTGAGGGTGATGTCTGGGTCCTCTGTGCCATATTTTCTTTTACCATGCACATTTATTCCTTGCACGACCTCCTTTGTCGACTGTAAGGGTTGTGCCCCACTAGTTGTGCCTGGGCCTGTTTCCTGCTAACCATGTGTTGGCTTCTTCATCTCAGCATGTGGCTGGTTGCCTGCTAATGCTGTTGTGGGCGTTCTCCTTGGTTTTTTCGGGATTGTGCTCCCACTTGGCACTGTCTGCGTTGTTGTTGTCCGAGTATTACCAACCAGACTCCCTGTTCATGCTGATGAGCGTGCCTCAGATGTGTCTTTAGGCTTAGCAGACTGCGTCATACCTATCCTGGTGGTGGGTTTTTTTATTGGCTGCTGCCACTGCACAGACCAATATTTGATGATCCACTCCACGTCTTCCATGGTCACGTAGTACTACATTTTTAGCCATGCTCGCTTGGCATCCCTCACGACTTGGATCCATGTATGGTGTCGGGATGCCTTGAACTTCACAATCCCCTCTATTGCCTGCGCAACCTTCCTCGGAATGTGCCATGTGTTAGCAGTGCGCTATTGAATTTCTTCAAGAAGCATGGAAAACACCGCGTTGTTTTCCTGCTGCGCTTTGTTGTCCTTCGCCTACCAGAGGGACTCGTACCTGGCTGTGTAGCACTTCCCCGTCCTGGTGATGAAGGTGGTGTACTTGGGCTCCTTCCACCCTACGAGAGTGACCGATATCATCAGCCAAGAGTAATGGAACTCACTTCTATTATCCTGCGCGTCGCAATAGTCCAATAGGAACTAGTTAAGTAGAGATGGTGCCCAGCTGAAGATCATCTCTTTTGCGCACTCCATTGTTAGTACAATTACACTTGCAGGGGCTTCCTCTCGGTGACACTTCCTTAATATCTTACATGCTATCAATTTGTTGGCGAACCTCATCACGTCATCATTGATTTCTCTTATAATGAGGCTTCTCCTCCCCCACGTCGTGCCAAATTGTGCCTTTACCTGATCTGTCAGTTCCTTATCGCGCGCCTTGTTTTCCAAAAACTCTTTTGGCTGCACGCCGGATGTGGGCAATCCTGTAATATTGGAAATGAGTGCCACGTCTATCTGTACGGGCTTGTCCATCCACAGGATGCCCCCATGGACCTGGGCCACTAATTGCTTGATGCATGGGCCAACATTTTTGCCCTGCTCGAAGTGTGGAATGTCCAGTAAATTCATGAAGCCGAAGTTGTATAGCCCCATGATCCACTGTGTGGGCTCTAATACTGGCCTTCCTAGGGGTCCAATTTCCCATATGTTGATCAAATAATTGACCTCGACCAACTACAAGAATTTTGTTGCATCGCGCACATCATGGTTTGAGTACCGCAACTTTGGTACTCTCCTCAACATGTCCTCGACAGTGGGGACTATGTCTAGAATGAAAGGTAAGGAAATCTCTAGACTCTCGAAGGACTTTATTTGATGTCCCATCGTGGATGTGCCCGCCTCGACGAATTTTGTGCCCTCCTCGTCCCTAGGTGAGCCTAGTCGGTCTGTTATGTCCTCCACCAAGACTTCTTCTCATGACTGGGATGGTCTTGGTTCCTTCGTGTTAATAGGCCTTCTAGTCTCTTGGGGGTTAGGGTTTAAAACCCTGTTTCTGGCCCCGAAGCTCTACCCTACCTGTCGTCGTTTTGTTTTCGGGGGCTCTTCCTCAACCCGCATCGGGCTACTAGAATTTGGCTCCGAGGTGGTCACGTCCTCGAGCTCGACTATGGTTGCAGGTTGTATCCTTTCCTTGTGCCTCTAACCTTGTCATGTGACCCGAATAAACTGGCCTGACGACCCCGAATTTGGTGGAGCCATCCTGTGCGACTGTCGTAAGCTTAGTTGTCTATGGTGATGATTCGAAATTAGGGCACAGATTTTTCTAATCGCTCTTAGCTCAAAATTCTCTAAGTGTTGAATAACTGTGCCTTTTTCTCCCTTTATAGAACTTTTCGCGGTCATTTTTCACTTTTTACGTACATTTGTGCCAAGTTTACTTTTTACTGCACGCTGTATTTTGATATTTGGCGTGGTAGGTCCCGCGGATAATTTTTTCCGTGTTTTGTATTTTTTGTCGTTTGTATTTTTGTATTTGTTTTTCTTCCTTTTCTCTTTTTGTTTGGTTTTGTCATTTTTCTATTTAGTATCTACTATGGTACACTATATACATACTTTCCTTACTGCGTTGTCCCTATTTATACTTGGTGAGGTCGACTGTTCCTATACAGCTTCAGTCGACTCCCATTGATCATTCCCTTTAATTCAATTCATGCTAGATCCTTTAGTCGCACAGATCCTCCATCTGTGACAAGTTGGACTTCATATGACCCTAGCCAATGCATTCTAAATTTTCCTGGATGTTGAAAGAATTTTCTTTCATATAGCAAGACTAAGTCTCCTTCCTTGAAACTTTTCTTCTTGATATGTCTGTCGTGCCAAGCTTTGTCTCTGGATTTCTGTACTTCCTGGTGAAATCCTGCCAGGATCTTATCCTCTTCCATCTGCATGAGTTGATTTAGCCTTTCTTCTACTGCGCCCTGTTTTTTCATGTTAGTAATGGATGCGACGCGCAGACTGGGTACCAGAAATTCCAATGGTACTATTGCTTCCGTTCCATACACCATCCTGACTGGTGTCTGTCCTGTCAAATTTTTGCATGTATTCATGTATGCCCATAATAATGTTGGTATCTTCAAATTCCAGTCGTCCCCGTTGACATTGCAAATCTTAGTTAAGGCATTCTCCAAGATCTTGTTGAAGGCTTCTATTACTCCATTTGCTTGAGGGTGGTATGGTGTACTCTTCTGATGATAGAATTCAAACTCCTCATTCATAGCCTTGGTAGTGATGTTGATAAAGTGAGTACCTTGGTCACTCATCAAAATCCTTGGACATCCAAATCTAGTGATCACTTGCTCAAACAAGAAGTGTGTTTTTGTCTCTGCATTTCAATCTTTTATTGGTACTGCTTCTACCCATCTTGTTACATATTATGTCACAGTAATGATATACCTTGCTCCTGACCTCTTTGCTGGTAGGTTAATTGGTCCCACAAAGTCTATTGCCCATTTGTCGAATACATGCAAGGTTACTTTTGGTCTTAGGGGCATCTCATCCCTTATGTTAGGTTTACTAACCCTCTGACATGCCTCACATCTCTGGCAATAGTCCTTAACATCTCTATGAATTTTTGGCCACCATAGGCCTATGCACAAGACCTTATGCGCAGTAACTTTTCCTGCATAACGTCTTCCAGCTATTCCCTCGTGAGCTTCTGCTAAAATTCTAGGCCTTTCATGCTCTAATACACATCTTCTCAAAATGTTGTATGCACCCATTTTGTATAAGTTTCCTGCAATTAGTTGATAGTCTGCAGCTATGACAACCAAAAATTTCTTATGCGCGGTGTTAAACTCCTGTGGCACAATCCCTGTACTAAAGTATTCAATGATGTCAACAAAATATTCGTCAACTATTTGTACTGAAAACAACTACGCATTCCAGAAGTTATCCTCTAAATTTCTAGGTTTCTCTCCAGTGGTGACCCTTGACAGGTGATCAGGTCCTGCATTTAGCTTCCCTAGTTTGACTATCACTTCAAAATCAAATTCCTAAAATAACAATAACCATCTACAGATTCTCCCCCCCAACACTTGCTTATTGACTAGGTACTTGAGGCCAAAATGGTTTGTGAACATATTAAAATGTTTGCCAAGTAAACAATGTATAAACTTCTGTAGTGCATATACCATTGCCAAGCCTTCTCTTTCTATAGTATTATAGTTTTGCTCTGATTCTGACAGTTTTCTACTAGCAAATTCTATGGGATGGTCTAATTCCTCTGCTCTGGGTCGTGCCAAAATAGCTCCAAGTGTTATGGCTGATGCATCTACATGCATAGGAAATGTTTTTTCCCAATCTAAGAATACTAGTATAGGTGTTGTGACCATCTTCTCTTTCAAGGTGTCCAACCCTTGTTGACAGTCCTCATCCCATTGAAATCTGATATGTTTCTTGAGGAGTTTCTCCATCAGCGTAGTGATCTGCGCATACCCTTTTATAAATTTTATGTAGTAACATGTATGTCCAATGTGGCTCTCAATTGTCGCACCGATTTTGGTGGTGGAAAATTTACAATTACTGCAATCTTTGCAAGATCCACTATTAGACCTTGTTTGCATACTATATGACTCAATAAATTCCAAAAGGTGTCCCAAATATGCATTTATTAATGTTCAGGGATATCTAACATTGCCTGCATCTTTCCAACATTAGACTTAACACTTCTACATGGTCTTTCAACAGACTGTATAATGTCCAATCATCTAGGTACACTTCTAAAAACTGATGGATGAATTATTTGAATGTAGCTATGACTACTCTTGAGAATATTGTTAGTGCATTCTTCAATCCAAAAGGCATGACTGTGTATTGATAGGATCCCCATTCCATGGCAAAGGTAGTCTTATGCTTGTCCTCTGGAGCTATTTTTATTTGGTGGTAGGCTCAAAATCCATCTGTGAATGAATATGCTTCTTGACCTCCCATATTCTCTAGGACTTCATCAGTAAAAGGGGTAGGAAAAGGGTCATGTAGGCAAGCATCATTCAGCTTCCCCAGGTCTACACATATCCTTATCCCTCCTTGCTTCTTCTCCTGAACTACCATAGGGCTCGTCCATTCTGATTCTTCTACCGGGTCTATGATCCTTGCTTCCAGCGTCTTGTTGATTTCTTCTCTTACTTTATGCTTGTATACTTGGTTTAGTCTGTAGGGTCTCTATTTGACAGGTCTTGCCTCCAGTATTAGAGGTATCTTCATCTGACCTAGCTCTCCTGCTATGCCTTTCATTTCTATGAACGTTGTTGGAAATAGGTCATTGTACTTGCGCAATAAATATGTTATCCTCTCAACTGTTTGTTCATCCCAGTAGTCTCCAATGCTGGCCATTTTGTGATTCTCAATTGTCCCAATGTTGACTTTCTTCAACTTGATCAGCACATCAAACACTTTTGATTCTAGAGATGAACCTTCCACCTCTCTTTCACCCTCAACTTCTGTAATATGAATGTTGTGTGGGTCATCTTCATCTGGTGCTTCTTCCTGCACATGGTAGCATGTCAGTAGTTCCTTAACTGTTTGTTTGTTCTGTTGTTGATACTCTGTCATAAGTTCAACCTCTAGTTCCTCAATAAATATCACCCCTTAATTTGTTTGAGTGCTGAATCAATGTTAGGGTTCTTATGTTCAAATGAGAAAGTGACTATAAAATTTTGTTGTAATGTTGTCCATTCTGCAGTGCCTCTGCGCAGTTCCTGGTCTACATACCAGTTTTCTAGGATTCCTTCCAGGGTGTGAATGAAGTAATGAGGCCATTCTTTTGGTGGTGTCATCTTCCATAGTTTTCTTCACTTTTTCCAAGTGTTTTGCTGGTGTTCCTTGTCCATCATACCTATGTATTGAATTGCTCTTCTGCTCTGCACCGAATCTGATTTGCAATAATCTTTTGCATTTATACCAGTCTTGTATGTTTTTCTTATGCACACCCCACCATCTTGCAGGTGTAGCCTTAAGTGTGATATCTAGGGCTAAGAGCCTCTAATTATTTGATACTTCCTCCTCATATTTCACCAGGAACTCTTCTAAGTCATTCACCCGATGAAAAATGGGAGGTTCTCTTATCTATGTACCCAACCATCTTACTGCGCGGTCTATTCTTGCGCACCTTCTTGTGGATACTTCATGTAATCTTTGTTGCCAATTCTCCAAGCATGTATCTAAATTAGAAGCACATGAGGTGATACTTCTCCAGCTGAGTACCCCATCTGCAGTTGGATTAATGTAATCTTCTATGCACACGGTGGTTCTGTACAACTGGTTGATTTCTTCTAAATCTAGACAGGTCAGATCCACAAATATTTCAGCTTTGGATGGATCCAAGGGTGCAATGACCCAATAATCCCCTGACTCAAATGTCATCTTCCTTGTCTTCAAGTTGATTATGGCATGGTTATCAAATTCCCAATCCATCCCAAGCAATGTTGGATATGGTTTTGTGCCATCTACTGTTTCAATGACTTCAAAGTCTACCTTAGTGCGCACTTCAACCTCCCTATTGGCAGAACTCTGTGCTGGTTTGCTAACTTCAGTTGAACTGGTGAGTAGCCCAACGTTGGCTCTCCCATGCATTTCCATGTCTTCTTTGGTAAGAAATTTAATTCAGATCCCAAGTCCAATATAGCATCTCCCATGTTGAAATCTCTGATATTGGTATTCAATCTAAATTCTATGCTTGTCCTCCTTCTTGTATGGAGGTGATTTATTGTTTTCTATTCTAACTTCCCCTCTACTTCTGTGTCACATATTTCTAATATATTTTGCAAAAATTTAACAGATGATGGATCATTCAGTAGTTTAACACAAGATTGTAGAAATGTCTTAATAGTACTTACTTGCGCTATAAGTGTTACTTTGTTGGTGTTATTCATTGATAGGGGAATATCATACATTGGTGCGTTTTGAGCATGCTGCGCGGTTGATGTAGATGCAACATCTTGCTTGAGGAACTACTGCCTTGCTTCCTTGAATATTTTTTTTCTTTCCATGCATCAAACTGTTTCCGAGGTTCAATATTCTTCTTCACCCATTGGTGTTGTACTGGATCATGTCGTACTGCGTCAACTCTTGTCTTGGATCCTCCATGCGTAACTATGTTGATATTTCTCCCATCCTCCCTCGCTTTTGCAGAAATCCACAGAACATTTTGATTGTTCTGATTTCTCTTTTCCTGAATTTTTCCTAATAATGTTGGACAGTCCTCCGTATCATGATCTGCTGTGTGACAATACATGCATGTCGCAAGTGGAAGTGGACATTTCCTTGCGTAGTGTCCTGGCTACTGGCAGTTATGGCATACTATTGGACCTCTGCATATTCCAAATCCCCCTATACCTCGTCTTCCACCTCTGTATCTAGTTCGATCTCATCGCGGTGCATTGTACTGAGGCATCTGATTATACTGTGCGGGGTTATACTATGGATGTACGTTATTGTATTGAGGTTGCGCAATGTTATACTGTTGTTGCACAATGCAGTATGGCAGTGGTACTTGGTTGAATTGAGGTACAACTTGTCTTGTCATCATTTATGCCTGCACCCTATAGGTATATGACGTTCTCTCCCTCAACAAATCCATTGTTCTATAATCTTTGTCATCATGACCTACTGACTTGAAAAATTTACAATATGAACTCTTGGGTATTGTATGATACTTTTGCATCATTGGACAATGATATGGATCATGTCCATATGTTTTACAGATCTCGCACCATGGTCCTCCTGTCGGCAAAGGGTTTGGTAGCTGTGTTGCCATGTACTCTGCAAATGTTGGGCACTCATTCTTGTGGTGTCCTTATGTCCTGGATGTGGTGAACCAAACAACTTCTCTTTTCTCTTTGCTCTTATTATGATTTAGTTGAAAGGTTAGATTCTTCAGATCCTCTATGGCTGGATCTGTCTTATGATACTGGTTTTCTTCCAGTTGTAAGGTTGCCCGCAGAGCCTTTGCCTGTGTTTGAAACTTTTTCCACCTCAAAGGGTATTTCAGATGTGGTAATAGTGAGTTCACAAAGAGATGTCGATGTTGCATGTCAGTCATGACATATTTCAATTTACCCTTCAATCGTTTGAACCTCTGATCGATCTCCCAGACAAATTCACCCGGTTTCTGTCTGATTTCAGTCATCTCGTTCATGTATTAATCCTCTGAGATAGGATTCTGAAATTCATTTAGCAGTAGCTTCTTGACATCTGCAATCATCCTTGTTGTGCCTGGTGGACTATTTGCAGCTAAGATCATCTACCAATCCAGTGCGCGGTCTCTTAACATGATAGTTAACTGTGCAAGTTTTGCATCCTCATCTGTGATATGCTTTGCTTCCCAAATCTTCTCACAGATAAACAAGTGCTTTTCAAGATCCTCTGATGCCTCTCCCTTGAATTCTGGTAACCTAATGGTGGGATCATGTCTTCCCATCTTGAACGGTGATGAACAATGACATCCGCGCGGTGTAGATACTTGACTACTACTGCCTGAACTGGGTCCTCCAATTGTTGCTCCTTGTGTAGATGTACTTCTTGATGTGTCTCTTCCACGAAAATTCGATTGTCTAAACGATGGTGTTCTTTATGGTGTATTAGTCGCACATGGGTTTATGGGTTCCACACTGACACTGACATGGATAGGAGTTCTGCCTTCTGTTCTTGCTCTTGGGCCTCTGGTCTTCCTATCATATGTTGCACGCATGATTTCGTCAATCTGCTCCACAACCCAAAGATCCTCTACCTCTTCTTCATCACTTGCCAAGCCCTCTCTCTGCTATGGCTCTCTTCTTATTGTTCATATTATATTGGTAGGGTACTCCACTACATGTTTTTACAGTTGTTTCCATGAGCTACTTGACCTGATCTTCCTCCATCGTGATTGGGTCCAAGGCCTCCTCCTTCTTTCCTTTATCCACTTATTCCTCCATTCCTCCAGCTCTTGTCAATGCTTCCCCGTTCGCCTATGCACGTAGGAAAGTTTAGCTGTCTGACTCCATAGTCATTACACCTTTGTTATACAATAGGCTCTTTATGGAAGTATACGACGGCCTAATATACCTTCTCATGGTCCTCTTAGGAACTCTTTCTCTGCTGCACTATAAGACTTCGCAGTGTCTACTGCAAATTCTGTGATAAATCATGCAACAATGTTGTCTAACCAGAAATCTACTACGTGCGTGAATTTGTTATCAACTTGTTGTAACTACACGATCTCCATAGGATTCCACTCTAACTGTCTTATCTAATTTGTCACGTGGTTGTGTTTCAACCTCAATATCCACTCCTGCAACACATGTGGGAAATCACAGAAAAATACTTCATGTAAGTTGCTAAATACGTACTTGTCCAGATATTTGTGCGATGTTATTTTATGATTTATGTTGTCTTTCTATGAAAACTCCAACGCCTTTATCTTCAACCAGCTTTCGATCTTTGCCTTCGTTGGATTCCATGGCCTAAACATTCCCTTCTATATTTTCATTCTTGTAACAAATTTGATATTCTTTTCAGGATTCTTTTGTAGATCTCATTTACTCATTCCCATTCTATTCCAACCAACAACATAACCATTTGTTGGTTACTACTCTCTTGCAACTACTTCTTAGGTTGTCCCAGGTTCAGATCTAAACAAGCTTCCAACAAATTCCTCTAAAACTATCGTCCCTCCTAGTAAACCTGAAGGCAACACAACACGCAAAGTGTACTGTACAGTCTCACCTGAGATAGTTCTATGGGTGACTGCAATGCTCAAGTGCTTAATCAGTCTGGGAATGAGTCGGGATCTGGGATTGTACTTTGTGACCTTGTCTCATCCATATAGATTTAATATATTTTCGTTCTTTATCCATGCATGTAAATCAACAGATCTAACTATGTCATCAAGACATTTATCTAAGAGTTTACCATTGACAGAAAAGACATAAACAATAAACAAGTCACATAACACATGATCTACCGTGGTTCACCCCCTCTTGGGATACATCCAAAAAGATTTGTCTCTCAAGCTCTCTTATTATAGTTTCTCCAAAGTGATGGTGTTGCGCGCACTGCATTCTTTGATCTTACAATCTCAATAGGCCCCACGATCCCTACGAGGCTGACTAGATTGCACTAGGCTCCTCAACTTGTGATCTAACCCTCGAGATCGAGTTGCTTAACTCTTCTACATGTCAATATCTTACAAAAATATGACAAATCTTACTATCTTTCTCCTAGCTACATAAAACAATCCTCTCTTACATGCTAGAGCCTCCAAAACACATCTATCTCTCACTATTGACCTAGACCTCATAGGTACTTATTTATACTTATTCTTGGCTTATCAACTATTACAATATCTTACCAAAACCCTAACCCTAGCATGGTTAGGTCTTCTTTCATGTGCGCATTGCATGCTTTCCTCTTTTGCATGTGACTTTACCTTATACGTGTTGCGTTTCCGACCATCTGTCTTTCTCCCACTTCATGCTTTTCTTTCCAAAAATCGCCTTTTCCCCAAAATGGGCATGCGCCCAACAACGAAAAATAACCCCTTTTTTTTTCTTTTCGATTTTGCTTATGTTCGAAATTTACAAAGAGGCTCAATTCTTCCCCTTACCCATGAAATTTCTCTCAATTTTTACTACAGTAATTTAATAAAAACAAGTTGTAGACATACTCCATAATTAATTCTTTGCGAATTTCTGCTTCAACATTCTGCTAACTTGGCCCATCCAGGCTCAATGTTGAAAATTGGGCTCTGATACCACGTTGTAACGTACCTGGCCTCCAGCTAAACAACATTACATGTGTAAAGTCATTAAATTATTAGGATTTACTACTAATCAAATTCATGTAGCTTACTAGCTACTCATCACACCTAAATTTGACCATTTGACTAATAACATGTTTCTAAATGCATCTAATAACATATATTAAACATTATTGCAACTATTCAAGCCAACAACAAGCACAAAACATTCATATAAATCATTTACACAACAAAATAATCATAAATAGTACAACAAATTATCTGTTAATGATTAACCAATTGGCTACAAATGAAGGATGAACCTCCTAGCCATAGGCACTACTGATCATTTTCTTCCATAAACAAGCCACCCTCGAGTTGAGGCTAGGAGTCCACAAGGAGATCCAGTCCACTGGCTATCCAGTCTCCACACAGAGCAGCCCCAAACCCAGGTTCTATTCCGACAACAGTTCCAAACCTCCATCTCTCTCTTTTCCCCACAACTTGCACTACCCATGGAAAGTACCCCCTTCACTACTCACAGTCCGTCGAGTTATATCATTCATTTACGAGGGTTCCTAGTGCACTTGGTTGGTCAGGAATTCCTCATCTAGGATCCATGAACTTTCAACTGCTTTAGGTTTTCTCACAACAACCTTCACAAGGATCTGAGATATTTCTTCAATAGGAAATCGCACCACAGGCTTAAAACTTGATTTACATGCACACATGCCTCTTTCTCAGCATAAAAACATAGCCAAACAATGGTTTCCTTGAAGTATATCATGATTGGTCCTCTTCCTAGCCATCCTGCCCTTCTTTGCTGCCCAAAAACATGCATTTAAAAATTGTCCCCCTTTTGCATGTGAATTCCCTCCCTTCCTTTCTTGCTTGACTTACACTCTTCTCAAGGATGATTGCACTTCATCCTATGCTCTCCAATAACTATGGGATGTGACCACTCACACCCACCCTCTTACTTGAGTTAAATGATTGGCTTCTCATACATTCAATTAACAAATATAAGGTTATACACAAAGATAATAATTCAGGAATGTGGGTTGGATTAATACCCATGAGTAATTCCCCCTTTGACCCCTCTCTCTCTTGTGGAATCATAGCCCCCCATCATTTTTCATCTCTTTTGTATCACAACCAACAATTATTACTTTTATTAATTATTTCAATGTTCATAATATTAAATTTGCCCCTCGACCAAATTAAATCAATATGAGCTCTTCACCCAAACACATCGGCTCACCAACCTAATTCACATTTATACAATTACATTATAATTCACAAGGATTAGAACTGGGGATGTTACATTGTGAAACTCCCTACTTGACGAACCAATGAAATTTCCAGTGACTTTTGTCTATTATTTTTTCTAATTATTATGACAAGTTTTTATACAAATTTTTTTTTGCCTCTTGTGACAAGGAATGAATTGTGAAAATTGTCATGAAAAAATCCATAAGAAGGATGCATTTAAGTTTGCCAAGTGGGCGGCAAAAAATATCTCTCTTATTCTCCTATCCTACATTGGTTGTGAGGCCTGGTTTGTAACAACATAAAGGTCTTAATATGCTACAATCTGTATGTCAAGGGGGGAATCCAAACATGTAGTGACATTTTTACTAATACATTGGTTGATTGGTTGCGGGGTTGATATTATTGTTTGTTTGGCCTTCCTCATCCTTTGTGTGCATGTGTGTGTGAATAATAATAGTGATAATCAAATCTGCCTATGTATGGTGTCTTAGAATAGTTTCGATGATTATAAAATATTCTCTCTTATTATCGCACATTGATTGTGAGGCTTTGTCCATTGCAACATAAAGGCCCTAATATTCCATGATCCTTATATGAATGGAGGAATTTATTATGGGAATGATATCATTACACATTATTTTGGTCACCCCAGTGATCCATTGACAACATGTGTTCATGTTCCCAGAAAAGATAAAAGAGTCTTTCTCCATGAAGAGAGTGATTTGATTTCCTTTCTTAAAAACCTTACTAAGGAAGGTCGTCGCACCCTACAAAATGCATGGGGTGCGACGATGTCTGATCTTCTCACTCTGCTCTAGAGCTGGACTACGACGTCTCTGCAAGCTGCAATATACCTAGGGTGTGACGATGCCAAAAGCTAAGGAAAATTCAAACTTCACGAAAGTTCTAGAAGGGGATCTTCTAGAAGATGAGGTGGCTTCTGAATGGTTTGGATCTTACTTGCTTCTCTGATTTGGTGGGATCATCCTAATCTCCTCACCCATCTCTCTTTCACACTATATAAAGAGGGATCTCTCATGGAAAAGGATAAGGTTGAATAGGCTAAGATTTGTATGGAGAGTTTCTACTTCTTCTTGGGAGCTTTGCTTTAGTTCTACAAGCTACATGGTGGATCTCCTTCATTTAAAGGCTTTGGAGCAAAGGTGTGTGTGTTAGAGAAAAGGGCCATCGAAAGGGGACCTTGCGACATCAAGGCTTTGGTTGTAATCTCCACTCTCTACTTATTATAATACAGTGATATGTTTCTTTCCCATAAAACTAATCTTCTTTTATTGTATGATTGCTTGATCACATACATAGTTTCTTGTTGAGTATATTGTATTGCTTTCACTTTGGTTGGGTTGTGTTCCCTTGCAGGCTCAATATCCTTGGAGCATTGGAACGGAGCTATGATGGCAATGTCAAGAGGAAACGACATTTAAAAGGTATGTTGTCTATCTCTTGTTAAATAGTAAACTCAATAGTTGGAGCCTAGGGAAAGTCTTATATTCTATTATGTTTTGTTCTAGTTCCAGGTGGATCTAGAGATATTTGTTTATGTCCGCATTTACCGATTAATCCAATAACAAAATTGGCGACCATACTGGGGATACGAATTCCTTTTGTTTTTTTTCTTATTGTTTTCTTTTAGCCCGCCTTCCTCCAATTAAATTCATTCTTCGAGTATGTGGATGATCCATCTAAACTCCCTGGGTCTAAAAGTTCAGTTGGATTTTTTGTCTTTCTTCAATTTTTTCCTCATTTACATAGATCGTCACATGTACCATATTAGCAGCTTGCGACGACCTTCAAACTTCGCATCCTGCTTGTCCAATCCAGTGCGACGACGTCACACTGTGCTATATTGACATCCTGCGACGACCTTATCTCGTCGCACTGTACCCTACTGTCAGCCTGCGACGATTCCTGTAGGATTTGTTGGAGTGAGCCAATTTTTCTTTTTTCACCCAGTTTTTTCCTTAGTGGCCTGGGGTGAACTTCTGATGTTAGTGTTTGATTGATTGATGAGTTTAAAACTTTCTTTTGATTGGTTTTCAGTGTTTGAAAGTCTTTCTTCATAATTTTGCAAGTTTTTTGCTTTTGATCTTTGTTGCAAGGATATAATCTCTGGATCTTGATCTGAATGCTTGTTTGGCAAAGGGTCTCTGGTTTATTTGAGGTTTTGGATTGATTTCACTTACCAGATTTCTTGTTGATTAAGAAACACTTTTTGTTTGCATTTGACAAAAGACTTTCTTATCTTTTTTCATTTTTGTCTGTATTATGAGTTTTGATCTGGGAATTGTGTTGAGGATGTCTTGATTTTCTTGCATTACCCTTTCTTTTTCCTTGTTATATCTCTGATCTGATTTGAAAAAGAGAGGACTAAAATCATTTCTTCTTTTTTAGTGATTGCTTACAAGAAAATTCTTTCATATGACATATTTGTTGAAGAGAGAAATTGGAAGATTTCATAGCTTATGATTACTTGGAGTTTAGTTCATTCAAAATAGAGAAATTGCAATTCATAGTTTTTGTACTTCAAAATAATACCTTCTCCCTAATGTAATTAGAGTTCATTGAATTGAAAGATTGCATATTCATCTCTTCTTGCATTTTATTGGGTCAAGGTCACAACATCATCAGTTTCATTTCCATCTCCCTTTTGAGTAAACAACAGCCTCTAAAATACAATGTAACTTTAAAATTTATTAGCAACTTTTATTTTCTAGGAATTATTTTCACCAACAATTAGCTAGGGTAGTGCTTTGGAATAGGTTGTAAGGCACACTCTCCAAAACATCAAAACACACACTAGTATCTTGTGATAGGGAGAGTTCAAATCCAATTTCTACATTTTGTCCCGGGAAGCCCTTCTAACACAAGGGTCAATCATGAGGTCGCATTAGGATTGGCAGAGTTACTCACCCTGCTTTGTTTGTATTAGTGTAAAGATTGTGCGTATTATTGGGGGTCACTTGAGAGTATACCCACGATTATGTGTGGGAGATTCTCGAGTTGATTTCAGGCTAGATACCCTGCCTTTTCACGTGGATCAGACTGTCGACTGTTTCCCCAGGCATCATTGTTGTAGTTGGTAACCTTAGTAGCCTATCTCTTTAGGGTCTTTACACGAGGTGATTGTGGAGGGGAAAGTCTTCACGGTATCTGGAATCCACGTTGACCAAACTCATACGGGCTCCTTGGAGGGTATACCCACGGTTATGTGTGGGAGCTTGCACCAGGGTGTAAGTTTGTTAAGCAGGTGGTCAACGTAACTTTTCCACCCGCTTTAGCCCAACCCCTCCTTGTCTTGATTTCGCAACGTTAAATTTCATCACCAACTAGTGACTTCGAAATAAGAAGGTTTGTTTGCTTGGTTTGATTTCTAGATTTTATTAGTTAGTGTTGTTTGTTTCTCTAGTTAGCCATAGATTTATTTTGTTCTTTATTTGGATCAGCTAACATCGGCCTTCGTTGTTCATGTAGGATGCAAGGGATACCCCCGAAAGATCCAGAAGGTTACCTCCCTTTGCTTCCTAACTCACCAGAAGGCTCTCCTGAGAGAGTAGTCAATAATGAAGTAGCTTCTGAGGTTGAAAGCACACACTCTTTAGAGAGATTTAGAGTAGTTTTGGATTCTTTAGAGACATTCCGACTTCCCCCAAATATATTATTGAGTATTAGACAAGACACACATTTACTCTGGATGAATTCATCGGGAGAAATTGTTGTTGTTGAGAATATTAAGGTACCTACTGGACCTAACACCGTATTTGGAGTAGATGATCCACTTTTTCAAAGTGAATCATTTAGAACCCCAACTCACACGGCTAGAATTTTTAATCCTAGCTCTGCCCCTTCTTCAGTGTGAGATCTTTTTGGCGCACTAGGAATAAGTTCTAATCAACCTATGGCATCACAAATGCCCGAGATGTCTGTTACCTATACGGTACCTTTAGATCATTTTACTGGCACAACCGAAAATGTCACCATGGTTTCAGACCAATTTTTGGTTAGTTCTCACTCGATTCTTCTTCTCTAGATGGCCCATTTTATTATGGTCCCTCGAGCTACCACTGTTTTTACCGAAAATGTGGTTATCAATCAAGATCGTATTGGAACACCACTTATGCTAAGACCAAATCCGTCACTTCCCCCTCGATATAACGCTTTGAATAATTCAATTGCTATCCCTACCCAAAATCCATCTGGAGGGACTGGAATTTTTGTTCCTCCTGGGTATAACGCTGCTAGTCAGTTTGTTCCTACACCTGCCTAGGTTCTCTCTTGGGGGCCTTACATTCCTCCTCCACCTTTGTTAGGAGGATGTAATCATCATGGCCCTAGTGGCTCCAATCTAGTTGGAGGCATCGGCCATTCTGTCACTTCTGGTTTTCAGATTCATGTTGGAGGTCAACCTCAATTTGGGGGACAACCTCAATTTGGGGGGCATCCTCAACTTAGGGGGAAACCTCAAGTCGGAGGCCATAACTCAGTTTATGGACAAAGTATACCTGCGTTACAATCTCAACCTTGGAATATTTCTTTCCAAGGGAATTAAAAACCGTCTTGGGGGAAACATCCTTGAGTTAATTCTTTTGTACCCCCTAATCTCGACCAACCGTATCCAGGTTCTATGAATCCTACCCGGGGTCAAAATTATCAGTCCAATGTTCCTTTCTAAGGGAACAAACCTAATCTTCATCAAAACCCTCCACAACTGAATTTGTCAGGACTGTCTAACTATCTACAAACTGCTTATGGTCCTACTGGTATAGCTACGAGACTTCCTCCTAAAAACTTCCAGTTTCCTTAAGTGAACAGACAATTTCCTTTTCTTGCCACTTTGGATTTACCAGATTTGTCTAGGATTTTGAAAGATCATGTTTTACATTCTCCTTATTGGCCTGTCATACCGGCCAAATTACCATCTGACATTTCTAAGTTTGACGCTCGATCAGGAGAATACCCAAATAACCATGTCATGACTTTCCATCTTTGGTGTTCGTCCAACTCATTGATGGATGAATCCATAAGATTACGACTTTTCCAACGAATTCTTATAAGTTCGACAACAAAATGGTACATCGAGTTACCAAGATGATTCTTTAATAACTTCAATACCCTGGCCATGGCCTTTTTAACACATTACCAATTGTGAATTCGATACGAGACATGGACCAAAATTTTGAGTTCTTTTAAACAATCTTCTTCTACTCACATTTCTGATCACATTCATGAGTGGAGGAGGAGAAGACGCTTAATCAAAGTTCCCCTTCCTGATCAAATGTTGGCTGAGTGGTTTACCAAATCACTCATTGGGCCTATCACCTATGATGGTGCCATGGGTGGTGTCATCATTGAAGAGCAGGCGATTAGTCGTGCTCAGTACCTAGATCTCGTTTATTCGCAAACGTGCACACTTTACAATTTGATCTCCAATGCTCCTCGTCCTTCTACGAATCCTACCCCAACACCTCTAGCAGCTTATCATGTTGTTGATGGTGTGATTGGCACCTTTCATGCCGAGACTTAGTCTACACACGCCAGCCATACCAATCCCAAGTCTACTGCTCCTAATGTACAAGATACTCCTACTCCTACTCCTTCTGCCAGTAAAACTTCTTAAGTTAATTCGGTTCAATCTACACCTATCGATAAGAATAAAAATAAAAGGAAAGGGAAGGGTAAGAATAAGGAGGACAAAAATACTACCCAACAATCTGAGAAGTCCAAAACACAGTCCGTTGATGATAAAGATAAACATAAACCTTGTTACCCTTGCCTTATTTATGGTGACGATCCTTATACAAAATATTCTCCACGACGCGCTCAGGTTATTAAGTTCCTACAAGGGACCAGACATAGCCCCAGGGTGGGGGCGAACCACACACATGTTGTGTTGCTCTTCTTTGTGCGATGTATTGATGTGTTTATATGTTTACTTGCTTAGTGATTTTATATAGATGAATGGTAGATAGAGATGTTAATGCTATGTGCTTAATAATATGGATGAATACTAGATCTGGCCTATGTGGATGTGCTTGGTTCTTGAATATAGTAGATTTGGTTGAATACTACAATGCTCTATAATTAGGCTTTAACTGCGTTGTAAACTAAGAATGGATATTGATGAACTATAAATGTTAAGTGCCATGTTAAGGTGTTACAGTCATAGGTCTATGTCCCAGCTAAGGTTGTAGACACTAGAGTCCTGCAACCACCTCTGCCTCTACCTCGGGTGAGACTTCATCTGCTTTATAGGTGTTTCCAAAAGGGTTGGTAGATAGGGTTTTGTTGGTGCGTTGTGGTAGCGTTGAACCCCTGGTCTACCCCTATGCCAACAAATGGTTTTGTTGCCGGGACTGAAACTATGATTGCTAGGAATTGAGGAAGAAGAAGCTTTGTACGAAGATCCGACCTGAAACTGTGAAAGCTCCGTGCATAGATCTGTTGCCCTAGTGCGCAAAAATTCCACTCGACCTATGAAGCTCTGTGCCAAGAAGAAGGGTCAGATCTAAAGAAAAGAGGTAAGATCTGAAAGCTTTGTGCTCTGAGAAAGGTAAAAGTGAGATTTTTTTCTTAAAGAGGTAAGATCTGTAAGCTCTGTGCTTTGTTAAAAGTAAGATAAGTGGAAATTTTTGTTTCAAAAGTATGGATCTAGGTATGTTTGATAAGATTTGTCCTAGCTTGAAAACTAGGGCACTGATAGATGAAAGAAGATTTGATATGAGTATATCTGATAAGAATAGTGAAAGATATGTTATACCTATGCATAGAGAGAATGTTTGGACTAACAAATGGATGCAAGATCCTAGAAATAATTTTTTGCAGGTTAGCTACCATGATCCTAGTGTGTAGTACAGGAAAGGATGGGGATCATTTAAGAGAAAGAGAGGATTAACTCTTTGTTACAATTGCAGAAGATCAGGACATCCAGCTAAGGAATGTTCTGGTAGAAGACCTAGTTGTTTCTGTTGTAAGGCTATGGAACATGAAGTTTTAGATTGCCCTATAATGATTGCTAAGCTTGAAAAAATGAATATGAGACAAAAAGACCATGAGAAAGGTCAAGCAACTAAGACCATGGCAGAACCCCAGAAAGAATCAGAGACTGTATTGCTGCAAATGAAAGAAACCCTGAATGATCACCGACATATTAACTTATCAGAGATCTTCAAAGAAAAAGAGTGCATAGAAGAAAGAATAGGAGACTTCGACATTAACTGTGTTTTGGATGAAGAAACACAGGTAAATATTATGACATAAAGAACTTGGGGGAAATTTTAGGAAAGCCTGCTATGATTCTTTCATTGGGAGGAATAGGATTATTCAGAGGAAAGCCGATAAACCTATGTGGAAAGCTCACCCAGATATCTATGAGTGCCCATGGAACTTCGACAGAGGAAGAATTTGAAGTTGTTAAATTTACTGAGAACAACGCCCAATTTGCTATATTACTAGGAAAACCTTGGGTTGACGAAGATCAGGCTAGAAGGAAAGAAGAAGAAGTCTTAGAGCAGAAGAAGCAAGAGTTCAGAGATTTCATGACTAGGAGGACCGCACAATTGATTAAAAAACAGGAAAATAGACCAAAGCTATTTAATACAAGATATTTGGATGTCGAAGTTGCAAGAACACAAGGAGACTCACAGAACACTGAAGCACCTACCCCAGATAAAGAGGAAGTATTGCCCTTGAATCCTAGGAAGGAATCTCAACAGTGCGAAGTTACTATGCCAAAAGAAGATAAGAATCAGAATGGGAAGAGGATTACTGAGACAAAGCTCACTGGGAGAAAGGCTAGAAATCTCAGTAAGAAGAGAGCCAAGATTGAAAAGTTACAGAAGGTCCAAGAGGGAACTTCGCAGAAGGAAAAATTGCAAAACTGGAACTTCGTCGGGATATTAGAACAATTCCACATCGCACTTTGCCATAACGAAGCAATATAGCCGTTGGGAACAGCATAACCGTTAGAACGACACCCTGAATGGGTAGGAAGGCATTTATGGTCAGACAACTCGCCATCAGACCGTTGGGACCGTGCTGTAATAGACATAACTGAGTTAATGGAGGCTTCTCACCCATTGGAGAGAACCGTTGCCTCGTTATCTATTTATTCCGTCGAGCCTTGCACCGAGAACACTTTTTCTAACCGTGAAACTGAGCCCACAGATTAGTTTTTTCCACATAGTGATCATCGCGCTATCACCATCCGTCCCGTTACATTAACTAGTTACTCTTCAAACCCGAGAGATTCAACCACGAGCGCGTATGTCCGAAGAACTTAGCGCAGTCGAAGAGTCTGTGAAGGAGGTACTCATTGACCTCATGATTGAATGAGTAATGTTTGTGGGTGTACAAGCGTTGTCGACGAGAGGAGTGAAAGCCTCTCCGTCGATTGCTCACAGATCCAGACCATCCCGACCAACATCAGAGAAGAGAACCAAGCATAGAGATGACCTAGCAAATGCGAAGCTGATCCCGACCATATTGTCTGACTACATCCTGCCTCTGGCCGGTGCGGTGAGTCGAGATAGTGTGCCAAGAGATTTTGAGTACACCATGGTTACCGCGTACCTCCCGAAGGGGATACGCGCAATGAGAGCACAACAGGACAAGATCATAGAATTGAAGTTCAACGACTTCAACCTCAGAGATCGCAAGAACCATAGCATGATTTCCCTGTACAAATAATTGACCAAGATGAAGGGGAAGAATTCGAAGATAATCCCCCAGCCGTGGACGATGAACCTCGCACAATCCACCCTGCTGAATGTAATGAAAATCCCACACTTCGGAAGGCACCAGGAAGTTAACGCCTGTGTCAAGCTACTAATTTCATGTTACCATGGAGACTACTTATGGCTCGACTACCGTATCATAGTCAATCCGACGCTGATCCATAGGATCACAGGATTGAGTATGAAAGGACCTGATCTGCAGGACTTCTATCCAAGAAAAGCCACATATCGCGCACTAGCATAGAAGATCAAGGATCATACGACGATGTTGAGAAGGGGACGTGAGGCTACAAGGTAACTTCCATCCAGAATGACGCAGTGTGCCTAGCATGCCAATTAATTGTAGGAAAGCTAGTAAGGAAGAACCGACCTACGCAGGTCATAGGATTTATCGTTGACCTTGCAGGGAAGTGCGTGGAAGGTCTACAGATGAACTGGGCGAAGTACCTAGTTAATAAGCTTGAACTGGACTGCCGCGAAGCACATGATCAGGGCTATGAATTCCATTTTAGCTGGCTCTTGATACTCATCGCGTTTGTTTCTTGGGAAATGCCGGAAGGTGTGACCTTCCCAGACATCGAGCCATTCAAGCCGCTTGCTACGAAGTTCACCACGCTCTGGTACTCGAGCGATATGGGGAAGCAGTGGCAATCGAACACAGTTTTTCATAAATTTTACCTCCAGCTAAAGAGACACATCGAAGCTGAACCTCGCATGACTCCGAACACCCTACAGAGGTTCCAACCCCTGATGAAGTTTTGCATATATCGACACTTCATCTACATTACAACGCGAGCAGATTAGCACAAGGAGGAGCTTCATTCATACTACAAGCTCATGAAAGAGTACCTGGAGGAGATCATTAAGGACTGGTTGACAAACCTCCTTATTCCCACAGACCCTGTAGAGATGTCTGACCTTGACAGCCCGGAGACCATGCACAAAGAACATGATACACCCAGACCCAACAGAAGGAAGAAGACAAAAGAGGTCCAAAACTTAAGCAACGCCTGAGAAAAGACTGCCTCAATATCACCTGGCTGAGGGGGTGATGATGAAGTGGAAGAAATAAATGTCAAGGAAGATGAGCAAAAGCAAGGCGAAGTAACACCGCCTAGAGATGAGACTGATTCCTTAAAGAAGAGGAAGGTTTCTCCCTCGAAACCCTCTTCCTGGAAGAAATCCAGAGCCACCTTGACCAAGATGTAGAATGTACTCACTACCGATGATTTTGACTTCATCATCTCAGCTGTAAATGATGCCTTATAGGAAATCTTGGAGAAACAAGAAGCCAAGCAGGAGAAAATGTACAACAGAATTGAGGTCGAACTCCGAGGGGTACATCAGGCCCTTTAGTCCAGCCGCGCAGTGTCCGCTATGCCCGTGCTAATGAAAGAACCTGAGTTGGGAGATGAGCCATCCCAACTCCGCTGACTAGCTGATGTGGTCGAAGCTCGCCTTCGTCGCGCACAAGAAGAAACAGAACAAGCCACCCATGCCTTGAAGCAAGTGCAAGGAGTGCTCATAGAAAAACACCAAGTTGCAGAGCAGGAGAAGGTTGCTCTCCAGGAAAAAATGGAAGAGGAGAAAACACAGATTCGACAAGAAAAAGAACAATTGCTCGCAGAGCAACTCGAAGTGAAAGAAGTAGTCAACATAGCACTCCGCTATGTGACAGGCTTAGAGCCACAGGCAGAAGACCGAGTCACACATCAAGTAGAGCATATTGCGGAAGCTATCCAACAACTACAACAAAGAATAACAAACTTAGAGCTCCGCACAATGCTCGACACTCTGCAGGATGTAAGGGATCAAAGAGAAGCAACTGCCCGGAGTGCAATTGAGAGAATAAAGGTCCTTGCCATGGAATGCAAGAAACTAAGTGATCATAGTGCCTGGACATATGAGCAACTCACTGAGAATCTAGAACTGAAGGCACTGGAGTCACAACTCCAGGAGGCGAAGCAACAAGCAGAAACAATACAAGCGCAATTTAAGCCTCTGTCAGTTGTTGAAAGAATGAAGCGATCCCAAGAGCAGCGCACTACCCAACAATAGTTCTGCACCATTCAAAGCAAATTCATGGAAGTGACTTAGAGGCTCCAACCTGTACAGAATGAGGCTTACCAACTGTTCACAGAGATCGAAGGTCGAGGATTAGAACTGGAGCAAGTCGTCACTGTTGTTGAACAACGCCTAGAGGGACCTGTCAATGAAGCAATCATACAAGAGTTTGTTGAACAAGAGGTCATGGCACAACAACAAGTCGAAGCAGCTCAAGCCAAGATCGAGGCTTTTGAAACAGAGCTACCCAGATCAAAGTGACTCGGGACGAGTCACAGGTGAGTGTTGGGGGGCTGTTGGCCCTTGACCAAGTTTTGAGGATCTTTGGTCATGTTTGACCTATTTTTGGGACTTCAATAGGCTGTCGAAGGCAGAGCCCAAGACGAGGTAGAGATTGTGGGATCTCGACCCCTTTTTAGGGTTTTTTTGGGTTTTGGGCTTATGTAACGGGTATGGGAATGTCGACCCATGGGTTTACCCATGTTTAGGCCCGAATTTGTAATGTATAAATAAAGTAGCTAGGCGATGTAAGAAAAAGGAGGAAGGGGGGATTCTATGTGCTAAAGTTCGATCTATGTGATCGAAGGAGTGTAAGAGCTCTGTGCATGCTGTGTGAAACTTGTAAGGCTGAGTGCAAGTGAATGTAAGAGATTGTGAAGAGACTTTGTGCTATAACCCAGGGAAGGAGGACCCAGCGGAGAGTGCGCAGATCTCCTGTCCTCTGCGAATTTGATCTTAAGGCTCTGTGCATGTAAGAAGATTAAGAGAAGCCAATAAAGAAGACAAAGAGTTGGTGGATGTATCCCCAGGGTGGGGGTGAACCACATACATGATGTGTTGCTCTGCTTTGTGCAATGTATTGATGTGTTTATATGTTTACTTTCTTAGTGCTTTGATATAAATGAATGGTAGATAGAGATGTTAATGCTATGTTCTTAATAGTATGGATGAATACTAGATCTTGCCTATGTGGAGCTGCTTAGTGCTTGAATATAGTAGATCTGGTTGAATACTGCAATGCTCTATAATTAGGGTTTAATTGCCTTGTAAACTAAGACTGGATATTGATGAACTATAACTGCTAAGTGCCCTATTAAGGTGTTACAGTCACAGGTCTGTGTCTCAGCTAAGGTTGCAGACATTGGAGTCCTGCAACCAACCTAGCCTCTACCTCGGGTGAGACTTCATCTGCTTCGCAAGTGTTGCCGAAAGGGTCGGTATTTAGGGTTTTGTTAGTGCGTTGTTGTAGCATTGAACCCTAGGTCTGCCCCTGTGCCAACAACCTCTTGATTATAACGTTCTACTTGGCTGTAGTTGGATTGATTCCATGTGCACAATTGTGTCTACCCTTTTTCGTGTGTTACTTTTCCCACACCAAGGAAAGGTCATTACTGTTGATCAACTAGCATTCTTTAATTCCGATTCCTGTACTAGAAATGTACCTTTTATCTCGAAAACACCTCCCGGTTATGAGAATGTCGACGTGGGTCTTTTAAAAGATTCCACCTTGATGGGTACATTTCTTATGCCACCACTCGATATTCCTCCTCCTTTTGTCGCTTCGATTAACATGATCTCAACCGTTGTTCCTGAAACCCCTGATTCATATGAACCATGGATAGTACCTAGCTCTGGTGATTTTCTTCGTTACGGTGACTGAATGCCTTTAAGTCCAGTCGAATCATCTTATCAAGCTATTCAATCGACAACTCCTTCTCCTCCTTCTCTTTGTGATACATCTCCTAATCCGTTTCACATGATATTTTTGATTGATGAGATGATCATGTCAGTCATGTCTATGGAAGATACTCCATGGGACGATGGACATCATCGTTCTATTCTTTTCCTAGAACGTGACACCACAGAGAGTTACCAATGGATTTCGACTTCGTCGACCGTTGTTGTTATTTCTTCTGTTCCCGAGTCAACACACAATGTTTTGTATGAAGGGAATTTGAGTAACATTTAACCTACCGTTCCTCTTGAAATATCAATTAAACATGGAGTAATGGAAAATGTTCATATCGGTGCCTCATGTTCTACTGATGAGGTTCGAACTTATAAATCCCTTTTTCAAGAATTCCATGATGTTTTTTCCTGAATTTATGAAGAAATGCCAGGTATTGATCGTGATATTGTTGTGCATGAGATTAAGACCTATCCAGACGCTAAACCCGTTCGACAGAGAATTCACCCAGTACATCCACGTAAAGTTGTTGTTATCAAGCTTGAAGTTGAAAAACTTCTTAAAACTGGCTTTGTCTATCCTATGGCTTTGACTGATTGGGTATCTAATCTTGTTCCGGTGAATAAGAAACAATGCACGATCCATGTTTGTGTCGATTATAGGGATATAAATAAATATTTTCCTAAAGACAATTATCCTACCCCTTTCGTTGACCATATCATTGACGACTGTGCCATAGTGAAATCTTCTTCTTGATGGACGGTTTGTCCGGCTATAATCAAATCAATATTCTACCAACAGATCAACACAAGACTGTTTTTATTTGCCTTTGGGGAACCTTTGCCTACCAAAAACTACCCTTTGGTCTCAAAAATGTTGGTGCGACCTTTCAGTGCGATATGTCTTACGCTTTTCATGACATTAAGCACATTGTACAGCCCTATCTCGATGATCTACCAGTGCATTCTATGCGTCGTCAAGATCACCTGTCACATTTAAGGGCCATTTTCGCACGTTGTCGTTATTATCACATACGTATGAATCCGCACAAATGTGTTTTTTGTGTAGAATCTGACTGACTTCTTGGTTTCATTGTGTCTATACATGGGATTCGGGTAGACCCTTTGAAGGTTGAGGCTATTCTTAATATACCTCCTCCTTCCACGCTACGCCAACTCCAAATTTTGCAAGGGAAGGCAAACTTTTTATGTCGATTCATTCCCAATTACGCTGAATTAACGAAAGTATTCACTCGACTCCTCAAGAAAGGTTACGATTTTGTATGGGACGATACTACAAACAAAGCCTTTGAATCTTTGAAACTTGTCTTAACGCGTACACCACTGTTGTTTCCCCTTGACTACAATGAAGATTATTTCCTATACTTAGTTGCTTCGAACTCTACCATTGCTATGGTTTTATTCCAAGAGGATGATTCACACGATTCACATGTGATACACTATTTGATTCGAAGTCTCACAACTATCGAAACCAGATATTTACATGTGGAGAAATTGGCCATGGCAGTTGTTCAAGCTGTTCAACGTTTTCCTCACTACATCTTATTATGTAGAACCACAGTTATTTCCGATTTCAACCCCATGCGACATATCCTTACTTGACAATTGTTGGGGGGCAAGTACTCCAAATGGATAGTTGTTCTCTAGGACTTTGACTTGGAGTTTAAACGCACCAAGTCAAAGAAGTCCTTGGTTTTTGCCGAATTGATATGTGACCTTCCCTCTACTGAGACAAAAAATGTGGCAGAGAATTCTTTACTTGACGAATCCCTCTTTCCGATTAGTTATGATGATATATGGTACAGAGATATCATCATCTATCTCCAGACTCAAACTTTTCAGCCTGATCTTTCTAGTGCAGATTGTCGTCGTATACGGTATCAAGCCCGTCAATACAATATCCTTGGTGATACCCTTTACCGTCGTGGTATTGATTCCATATTTCGACGATGTCTCACTTATGATGAAGTTGAGAAAGCTTTGAATGACTATCACTCTGGAGCATGCAACGATCATATGTCTGGGTATGCCACTGCCTAAAAGATCTTACGAGCTGGTTATTTTTGGCCTTCATTGTTTAAGGATTGCATTACTGTCATCCATAAATGCCACGCTTGTCAAACTTACAACAATAAGATACAATCACACCCTACTCCTCTTCACCCTGTAGTTTTCGTTGGTCCATTCACTAAATGGGGCATGGACTTCATGACATGCAACCCTCACTCGGTCGGGGGGCATGGATACATTATTGAAGTTGTGGATTATTTCACTAAATGGGCCGAGGCGATGCATACATTTGATAATACCGGGAAAATTACAGCTTTATTCATATTCAATCATATCATTTCTAGATTTGGTGTCCCTCAAGACATCGTTACTGATCACGGAAGTCATTTTCTCAATTTTATGATGTCCGAACTTACTGAGAAGTTGGGTCTTCGCCATGAAAACTCAATCCCCTATTATCCACATGCCAATGGCTAGGTTGAAGTAATTAACAAATTTCTCACTACTATACTTTGACGGATGGGAGGAATTCATAAGTCAAATTGGCACACAATGTTGTTCTCAACATTATGGGCCTATCGGACATCCATTAAGTCTTCCATGGGATTCACACCTTTCTAGTTAGTATATGGTATCAAAGCAATATTGTCGATTGAATGTGAGATATCATATTTGAAACTAGTCGTCGAACTTCTCCCTAACACCTCTGCTGAGGAAGAACGTCTTTTGTATTTGATGCAATTAGACGAAACCTGTCGTGATGCTTCCTTAGTTATTGAAACTTAGAAAAAATGTGTTAAAGTCCAATATGACAAGCATGTCAAGCCACGTGTTTTTTCTGAAGCTAATCTAGTTCTTCTTTACGAGCAAGATCGTGATTTGCTAGGGGCCGGTAAATTCGAGCCCATGTGGCGGGGTCCTTATATTGTGAAACGAGTGTTGGAGAAGGGAGCTTATGAGCTGGTAGATTATGATGGAGTTCCTTTAAGTGAACCCCAAAATGGGCTTTACTTGAAGAAGTACTATTCTTAAGTCATTTTTGCATGAGTGTTGTGTATTTTTTAGTGTATCATACTCTTATGTTCTTTTTCATTGTTTGGTTCCACCTTTCGACTGCGTACCTTGCATTGTGCTTGGTTTCCAGATGTTGATGTATTCACTACCCTACATTGGCTTCGCTGATGGCACTAGTCGCAGTACTCAAAACTTAGCATCTGCTGCTTGGGCAATCTATGCACCTACAGATGAATTGATCAGTCTACATGGTGTATGCCTTGGTCGTGCAACCAACAATGTCGTGGAATACAGTGCAGTCATCGAATTATTGACCAACGTTATTTCACTTGGAATCCGTCATCTTATCGTACGACTGGATTCACAGTTAGTGGTCTTACAGTTGAGTAATGTTTATTCCATCCAGAGTTCTACTTTGTTAAGGGTATATTTATGAATTCACCTCTTGGAACGTCATTTTGATTACATTGAATATCAACACATTCCTATATGTCTAAATACATTAATAGATGCATTTTCTAATTATGTGTTAGACAAACATTTGAGACATTTATAAAATCCAATCACATTTTTGTACATAAAACAAGTAAGCCGGTAGGAGCCTCATATTAATAACGACAAAAATTTACAAAAAGTGTTTTTGTCTGAAGACCAAAATATAAAAAATGTGAAGCACATGGCTTCATATATAATAGAGCATCAAGGATGTTTCTCGCTATAACACGCGACTGCCCGTGCTACTCTACGATGCAGTCGACCGATGGAAGCAGACACGCCCACTATGTGGCGTTGGTAATGCCTAAGAATATCATCTATGGAAGCATATGGGATATTCATTGTGAGTCCCTCCAGATTTTGTTCTAAGGTCTCGAAGTCAACAACAACTACTCCTGCTACGCCACCTCTCTCCCCTAGCCTCTGGATAGGGGATGAACTTGTTGGACGATAAGGTCCCACATCTGCATCATCAAAGAGCGTTTGATTAGTCATCGGATAAACAACATAAAAAACATTTTATATCATTAAAAATAACAAAAACGTTATATAAACAGAATTTCATTCTTACATATGTCGCCTCACTGGGAACCTTCGGGAAGAGAAAGGCCTGGATCTCCACGAAAATCCAACCTGGCGTAGGCATAATCATCGACCATGAGCATTTGAGTTCTCAACTAGTCGAAGAAGACATCTTTATACTTAACGATGGGACCGACTAGATGTTGGACCGTGAGGTCTACCCACCTCTTCATTCTCGAATCCTGTGGAGCAGGTATACCCCACTCTACTTGCAAGCATAAAACTGGGACCCTCTCTAGGAATAAGGATACCAAAATAGAACCGTATCCGAACTGTTTCAACCTGCCACTTCTGCACTTGGTCAGTTGTTTCTTCATACTTTTAAGAACCCCTTCGCACTAGTTGAAGACTCGGGGCTCCATACACTCCATTGCATACTGAAAATAGCTCTAAAGAGCCATGTGGGGAGCTGCACTCCCTTCTATGCGTGTGATAGTATAGAGGATGGTCTGTAGAGGCAAGTCTCGAACATCTTTAATAGCGACTTTACTGCTATGTTTCTGGGTACCCGACACAGAATGTTCACTGATGTAGTGGTTCATAGGCTTACCGCCACCCCTGCTACTTGTAAGTGTTACTTGAGATCCATGACGAGATAGTCATGTTAGGAAGTAGATATCCTCGATATCTATGGTCAGTGTGTGGGCACCCACATGAAATGCCTTCTCGTTCACATCCCACATGTGAACCAATTACTCAAGTAGTCTCAATTGGGCCCTCATGCCCTGAATCTTGAAGAATTTAAACAACCACCCTACCGGAGGGCCATCACAGTTCCTGGGTCATTCCTGACAAAGTAATCTTCCTCTTCATGCTCTCTCTCACGCCATTCCAACATCTTGATCATGGAAGACCTGCCAAGGAACCATAAAAAGAGATTAGCATCATAATTTTTTTTCTTGGAGGGTTTTTCTTGTTGGTTTAATCTTTTAAAACTTTTGGGCCACGGTTGTCGCAGGCTTGTGCATTTTCACAGTGCAGAGTCGTCTCACTTTAGCTTAATGGCCAACTGCGACGATCCTATATCATCACAGGTCTCGATATAAGGCACATACGACGACCTCCACACATGGGTAACCTCAAAAGTCAACCCAAAAGCACATTTTGAACCAATGAAAATCAAATTTTAATCCATGGAAAGATGAAAGAAATGAAGATTACCTTTTTTGCGAAGACTATTCGTGGAATGATCAATCGTGCACTCCGCAATCCACATTTGAAAATCAAGGTAAAAAGGGGGTTTGGAGCAAAGGTTTGGGTGAAGTTACAAATGAAATAGTGAAATATGGTTTTTTACCTATTTTATTGAGTTTTATTACTTTTCATTTGTATATTATATTATTTTATGCTTCATCTAAACCCTAAAGTCCTAACAACTTTAAAAGTGGTTGATTTTTTGTAGATAGAAAGTCTAGGGGTGCAATGTTGGAACAAGGGCCTGTTTTTTTGGTTTGTTTTTATACATTTGTCACATGTACAAATCCTTTTAGGTTTTTTCAGGAAAAACTCCGAGCAGAGTCTTTGTTCTTTCTCATGCTCGTGAAACCATGAGAATGTAATCGAGTAGCCTTTTGTCATTTTTTCGAACTCATAATGGTGACACGAAAAACAAAGCCTATGGAGTATTGTTTAAGATTTTTTCACGCTCCATAAAAATGAAAAGATTGTCGAGCGACCTTGTTCTTTTCATGCTCGTAAATGTATTTGAAGAAAACATTTGATGAGTGGTAGGTTATCACTTTTTCGATCTCATCAGATTAATTTACGAAAAAGGAATTGATGGATTTCTCTTCAAGTGTTTTTTAGACTCTTTAAACATGAAAAACCCCTGAGTTTTCTCTCTTTGGACTCGTTAAACAAACATCGAAAGACCCATATGGGATCGAACCACTCCTTCTTAGGGTTCATTAAACATACTTCGAGGGACTCGTCTGAAGGATGAGCTTGCATCAACAAGCATATGTTATCTTCCTCGAGCTTGCGTAAAAAGAAAGAGGTACTCGCCAGAAATGGTGGGGGAAAATTGAGAAAGAAATGTGTCTCTGTATTTGTGTTAGTGGCAGTAATAGTCGCTCTTGAACATGACACCCTCCTTCATCATTGTATTCGGGTTGGGAAATCCATTTGTCTCTCGTTTGACCATCCACAAATTTATATGTTGGGTCCTCCTTGAGTCAATGCTGCCAAGACCATTGTCGTGTCGTTCATATTTTCAAGAGAAGTCCAACCTAATTAAACCTTCTATTGAGTTAGCCATCTGCAGTTACAAATTTTCTCCCATGTCGACCTTCCCTGAGTTAGTTTCAAATCACTTCATACTCTGATCTACTTCAAATTTGTTACTTATTTCATGTCATTGATGGAGGATACATCAAGGCCCTCCTATGACAAGTCTTTTCTTGTCGACTTCAACTAATTATCCAGGGAAAAGACTTAGAAATCATTTAGTGCCTTAGAGCCTGCATGCCTCAATGACATGTCTCTTCACTTTCAACAGTGGGTTCACATCATTGATCCCTGATTGGGAGATTCCATCGAGTGTTCGACTTCAACTCATTTATTCACATTCGTTGGATTGTAGTAGGGTACCTTGGGAGGCATTGACATCAATAGTGATTTCCCTGGCATTTGTTAACAGTTATCATCATTGACCGGTAATCAAGTGGTTTCTACCATGTTCAACTTCAGCACCTCTAATGGCATGGTTATATTCGTACTTAGATACGATGGAAATGAAGACCTTGGATCTCATCATTTTGGTCTAGGTTGCGACAGAGTATTCATGATTTGTATTGACACATAGATCCACTTTGTATGTCTTATGGATATGTTCGAATTAGAGTCCTTTTAGAGCATAGATCTACAGTGTATTCTTGGTGGCTATGCCGATTCATAATGACATGGATCCATAGTGTATATTTAGTGGCCATGACTCACTTGACATTTTGGAATCTGAGTATGGTAATGCCTACCTCAGACGATGGTATATTATTATGCTGATGCTTGATTGTTTGCATGTTCCCGATCGATGCGCTCCTTATTCGACACACACATTCTACAAAGTATTTTGGCTTTCACGAGTTCTAGCTTCATACTTTGGGGGGCATTATGTTACACATTATTTTGTTCACCCCAATGATCCATTGACAACATGTGTTCATGTTCCTAGAAAATACAAAAGAATCTTTCTCCATGAAGAGAGTGATTTGATTTCCTTTCTCAAAAACTTTATTAAGGAAGGTCGTCACACCCTGCAAAATGCATGGGGTGCGACGATGCCTGATCGTCGCACCCTGCTCTAGAGCTGGACTGCGACGTCTCTACAGGCTGTAAAATACCTTGGGTGTGACGATGCCAAAATCTAAGGAAAAGTCAAACTTCACGAAAGTTCTAGAAGGGCATCTTCTAGAAGATGAGGTGGCCTCCGAATGGTTTGGATCTTACTCGCTTCTTTGATTTGGTGGGATCATCCTAATCTTCTCACCCATCTCTCTTTCACACTATATAAAGAGGCATCTATCATAGAAAAGGCTAAGGTTGAATAGGATAATATTTATATGGAGAGTTTCTACTTCTTCTTGGGAGATTTGCTTTAGTTCTACAAGCTACATGGTGGATTTCCTTCATTCAAAGGCTTTGGAGCAAAGGTGTGCGTGTTAGAGAAAAGGGCCATCGAAAGGGGACCTTGCAACATTAAGGCTTTAGTTGTAATCTCCACTTTCTACTTATCATAATACAATGATATGTTTCTTTCTCATAAAACTAATCTTGTTTTATTGTATGATTCATTGATCACATACATAGGTTCTTGTTCAGTACATTGTATTGCTTTCACTTTGGAACAAGGGTCTGCTTTTTTGGTTTGTTTTTATACATTTGTCACATGTACAAATCCTTTTAGGGTTTTTCAGGAAAAACTCCGAGCATAGTCTTGGTTCTTTCTCATGCTCGTGAAACCATGAGAATGTAATCGAGTAGTCTTTTGTCGTTTTTTTGAACTCGTAATGGTGACATGAAAAACAAAGCCTATGGAGTATTCTTTAAGCTTTTTTCAGGCTCCATAAAAATGAAAAGATTGTCGAGCGACCTTGTTCTTTCCATGCTCGTAAATGTATTTGAAGAAAACATTTGATGAGCGATATGTTATCACTTTTTTGGTCTCATCAGATTAATTTATGAAAAAGGAACTGATGGATTTCTCTTTAAGTGTTTTGTAGAGTCTTTAAACATGAAAAACCCCTGAGTTTTCTCTCTTTGGATTCGTTAAACAAACATCGAAAGAACCATATAGGATTGAACAAATCCTTCTTAGGGTTCGTTAAACATACTCCGAGGGACTGATCTGAAGGATGAGCTTACATCAACAAGCATACGTTATCTTCCTCGAGCTTGCATAAAAATAAAGAGGTACTCGCCAGAAATGGTGGGGAAAATTGAGAAAGAAATGTGTCTCTATATTTGTGTTAGTGGCAGTTATAGTCACTCTTGAACATGACACCCCCCTTCATCATTGTATGTGGGTTGGGAAATCCATTTGTCTCTCGTTTGACCATCCACAAATTTATATGTTGGGTCCTCCTTGAGTCAATGCTGCCAAGACCATTGTCGTGTCGTTCATATGTTCAAGAGAAGTCCAACCTAAATAAACCTTCTATTGAGTCAGCCATATGAAGTTATAAATTTTCTACCATGTCGGCCTTCCCCGAGTCAGTTTCAAATCACTTCATACTTTGATCTACTTCAAATCTGTTACTTATTTCATGTCATTGATGGAGGATACATCAAGGCCCTCCTGTGACGAGTCTTTGCTTATCGACTTCAACTCATTATCCAGGAAAAAGACTTAGAAATCATTTAGTGCCTTAGAGCCTACATGCCTTAATGGCAGGTCTCTTCGCTTTCAACAGTGGGTTCACATCATTGACCCCTGATTGAGAGATTCCATTGAGTGTTCGACTTCAACTCATTTATTCACATTCGCTGGATTGTAGTAGGGTACCTTGGGAGGCATTGACATCAATAATGATTTCCCTCGCACTTGTTAACAATTATCATCATTGATCGATAATCAAGTGGTTTCTACCATGTTCGACTTCAGCACCTCTAATGACATGGTTATATTCTTACTTAGGGACTATGGAAATGAAGACCTTGGATCTCATCATTCTGGTCCAGGTTGCGACGAAGTATTCATGATTTGTATTGACACATAGATCCACTTTGTATGTCTTATGGATATGTTCGAATTAGAGTCCTTTTAGAGCATAGATCTACAGTGTATTCTTGGTGTCTATGCCGATTCATAATGACATGGATCCGTAGTGTATATTTAGTGGCCATGACTCACTTGACATTTTGCAATCTGAGTATGGGAATGTGTTAAGACCTAATATTGACTCATTACCCCTTAATTGGGGCATATTATATTAGTAATGTTATTTTATTTATGTCAGCTTTAGGACATTAGTTTTAATTATACCTCCTAGTCTCCTATATATACCAAGGAGACATTTTCATTTTGAATCATCTTGTACTTGAACATTTAAGTGGGGTAATAGGAGGTTGCC
This sequence comes from Picea engelmannii, assembly GCA_009831015.1. Classification (NCBI taxonomy): domain Eukaryota; kingdom Viridiplantae; phylum Streptophyta; class Pinopsida; order Pinales; family Pinaceae; genus Picea; species Picea engelmannii. Next base: position 396,764 of record ML785143.1, read on the forward strand.
CCCTCGAAGAGGATTATTATATGAAATTATCTCTTTTTCAAGGCGTTGAGTACTTTTCCTAAGGTTTTTCTATGCTATATTGATGTTTGGTTCTTAACATATGGAATCAGAGCTCAAGGTCTTGGGGTTTCGCTGCTACATCTGAGACACAGTGGAATTTTCGCTATAAATTTTTTTCTACAACATTTTAGAAGGAACTGCTTGGACGATATTTAGTATACGGATCAAGGTACGTTGGGTTCAAAATTTAGCTCCTGAGGCCTTATACTTTCAGAGATATAGCCTGTACAAGATAGGGTTCTGGAATCATCCTCAAATGAGTCATTGTGGAATTTTCGCTATAAAGAATTTTCTGTAACGTTTCAGACCCTGAACTCCAGAGGCCATTTATAGAAATTAGTAAGGTATCTGTGGTAAAAATTTCAGCTTCTGGGTCATCTTAAATTTGTAGATACACCTTGTGTAAGATAGGGTATCTGATTAGTCCTATTGACTAGTCTCAAGAAGGTGTTCCAGGTAAAACAATCATAACTTCTTGCTTGAGTATCCAAATTGAGTGGGACTGGTTTCATTGGATCGTGGAAAGTCTGTAGTATTTTGGGTGCAAGTTTCAGAATTTGATATCAATTATTTTGTGCGGGGCATGCTATACAAGTGAGATTTCCTGGAAAGACCAAAAATCAACAAGTTGTGAGGAAGTTACCGTAAATTCTGCTTGGCACATCCATTTTTGATCAGACTTATGGAATTGCAGAGAATAAATATCAAAGAACTACCTAAAAGAAAGTTTCATACCCAGAAGGGCCGAAACTTGGGAGATAGAACAGAATAAATATTGTCTAGCAGAACCGCCTCAAAATCAAGATTCAAAAGTGATACTTGACCAACATGCCACCGAAAAAGGGACCTTC
>ML785143.1:401282-437079 GCA_009831015.1 Picea engelmannii
AGTGATCCATTGACAACATGTGTTCATGTTCCCAGAAAAGATAAAAGAATCTTTCTCCATGAAGAGAGTGATTTGATTTCCTTTCTCAAAAACCTTATTAAGGAAGGTCGTCACACCCTGCAAAATGCATGGGGTGCGATGATGCCTGATCGTCGCACCCTACTCTAGAGCTGGACTGCGACATCTTCGCAGGCTGTAATATACCTAGGGTGCGACGATGCCAAAAGCTAAGGAAAATTCAAACTTCATGAAAGTTCTAGAAGGGGATCTTCTAGAAGATGAGGTGGCCTCTGAATGGTTTGGATCTTACTCTCTTCTCTAATTTGGTGGGATCATCCTAATCTCCTCACCCATCTCTCTTTCACACTATATAAAGAGACATCTCTCATAGAAAAGGCTAAGGTTGAATAGGATAAGATTTGTATGGAGAGTTTCTACTTCTTGGGAGATTTGCTTTAGTTCTACAAGCTACATGGTGGATCTCCTTCATTCAAAGGATTTGGAGCAAAGCAGTGTGTGTTAGAGAAAAGGGCCATCGAAAGGGGACCTTGCAACATCAATGCTTTAGTTGTAATCTCCACTTTCTACTTATTATAATACAATGATATGTTTCTTTCCCATAAAACTAATCTTATTTTATTGTATGATTCATTGATCACATACATATGTTCTTGTTCAGTACATTGTATTTATTTCACTTTGGTTGGGTTGTGTTCCCTTGCAGGTTCAATATCCTTGGAGCATTGGAACGAAGCTAGGATGGAAATGGCAAGAGGAAACGATATTTAAAAGGTATGTTGTCTATCTCTTGTTAACTAGTAAACTCAATAGTTGGAGCCTAGGGAAAGTCTTATATTCTGTTCTATTTTGTTCTAGTTCCGGGTGTATCTAGGGAGATCTATTTATGTCCGCATTTACCGATTAATCCAATAACATATATGCTTTCTTGTTAGCTTTCCCCTCCCTCATTTGTGTGGCATATGTATGTGTGTGTGAATAATAATTGTAATAGTTGAATATGCTTATGTGTTGTTGAATGATGATGCAATCTTCACAATTGGCCATGGTCAACGTCACTTTGTTATTGTGTATTGGTGTGTTTCTAGGGTTTTCCTTAAAGCCAACCTAGTCAACACCCATTTACTATATACCTAGGTGGTTAATACCAACCTAGTCAATATGTTGGCCCATTAACTCTCTTAGGGAGGGTGCCCTACCTCTTGAGTGATGTATAAATACACACTCAAGAGTCATTTGTAAATAAATCATTGTAATATACAAGTGATTCATTATTTAGGTTAAAGATGCCATATCAAGTGTATGTTTCTTGCTCTTAGAATGTGTTTTCCTCTCTCTAACACACTTATGGACTAGCTCTAGGGTGCACTTGTTAAGATTTTATGTTGCACTACCATAATGTTATCTTTCTCTTTGATTATTGTGAGAATAAGGGCTTGTAGTTTGGTTCCATTTGGTCCCTTCAATCTCTTATTAATGTCAACATGGTTTTAAAGTGGGTGTGAACCTCCCTTGCTCACTATGTTCTTGGTTGGGATTCTCTTCTTGGTTGTTTGAATTGATATTCTTAGTTTCCATATTGTACATGTAGAGTAGTGCCTAACTCAAGGAGTTATTTGGGGTTGTTTCTCCATGTTGTTATTGGTTTGAGAATTACATCATGTTTGAGAATATTTAAGCTTGTTTTTACATGCCTTTTTGGAGATATTAGGAACATGGTTGAAATGCCCATCTTGAGGGCTTACCTGCTAATTTATTTTAGTCATGTTTCAAAAGTTGATTTGAGGCTTTTGGATAGTGGTATCATTGTTTCCTTGTGACTGTAGAATGAGGGCTTCAAATTTCTTCCAAAGTTTTTAGGCTAACACCTTCTTTTTAGGGTATTTCTAGGGTATAAACCCTCCTTCAAAGCTAGCTCCTCTTTTCTAGGGTTGACTAGGGCTTCCCTACTATTCAAAACCCTTAAACCGATGGTCTTTCTTCCCCTTTCTCTGTAGAAAAGTGGCATTTTATAAATTTCTTAGAAGAAGTTGCTACCTCTCTTTCACTTAAGTCTATCAAGATGAATTTTGGAAGACTCTGCAGAGGCCTCTTCTTTATTATTTAACTATGGACTCACAATGCATATCTCCCCAGTTAAATGCAGTTAGTTATGTTATATAGGATGAGCACATAATTGTCCTTCTTAGGAGCAAGGGTTTGTGGATGTACTCAGCAAAAATCCTTTCTCTTGATATTGAAGTAACGACTTCATAAGTTTCACATTTCAATGTGTTTGGATAAAGTACACTAGTGCATCTTTTGGGATATTGTCAATACGATCCTTCTTTTGGGATATTGTCAATACAATCCTTCTTTTGGGATATTGTCGATATGATCCTTTTGGGATATTGAGCACACGTGTTATTTTTGATGAATTCCTTATTGATCTTGCCACATTTTGAGACGTTCTTTACATTCTAGAAGTTGGTGGCTTTATAGTGGATGCTTTGGTTGGTAATGTGAAGCATACTTCTCAATTATTGAATTTGGTGCATATTGGCATTTTTGGACCTACGACCACTTGTCTATGAGGGGAAGTTGAGTGCTTTCTCACCTTCTTTGATGCAAATTATGCTCACGGGTTTGTAAGATCTATCCCACTATATTTTATAGATGATTATGTGGACGCCTCTCTATATATTTCAATGGATTTCTTCTCTCCACACATTATGTTGGACTTTTTTGAATATATTATATTTGACAACTTCATCTTCAGGAACAACTTGTGATATTCTTTGTACCTTGAATGGACCAACATGCTTCAATGGGTCCTTCTTCTATACCTCTGCTAGAGGCTGCCTTCAATAGGTTGTGGAATGTTGTTAGTGTTTGAAATATAGTGTTCAAGAGGGATTATGACCCATGTTCAACATTAAAGGGGGAAGTTGTGTTGTAATGCCTTTTCTCCAAGGACTCCTATTGAAATCAAGGGGGTTGTTGTGAACAAAATGAACTCTATTTTGAGTTGAATATCCATAAGTCCACTCATTTTGTATCTTGGCCAAGGAAAACCTAATATTTGCATGGGGTATACACCCACTCACTATTATATTCGATCTTTCTCAACTATACTCAAGATCTCTCAAGGGTATTCAAGTTGGATATCCATAAACCCACTCTCATAATGTATTCAAGCTTTCTTAGTTGCACTCAAGATCTCTCATTTGTATCAATCTAGATAATCATAAACCCACTCTCATAGGTATTCTAGCTACAACTGACCCTAAATTTGAGTCAGGTATATATAAACTCACTCTCCCATTTGTATTTTAGCATTCTCAATGACATGCTTCTTAACTTAAGGGGGGATGTTGAAATGATGAAGCAATCTTCACAAACGACCAAGGGCGACCTCACTTTGTAATTGTGTATTAGTTTGTTTCTAGGGTTTAACTCAAAGTCAATCTAGTCAACACACATTTATTGTATACCTAGGTGGTTAAGACAGACCTAGTCATTATGTGATCGCTCTTGGGAGGACACCCTACACCTCGAGTGGTGGTTAAGACCGACCTAGTCATTATGTGATTTCTTTTGGGTCGGACACCCTACCCCTCGAGTGATGTATAAATACACACTTAATAGTCATTTGTAAATAGACCATTTTAATGTGCAAGTGATTCACTCTTTGCACCATATCAAGTGGTTTCCTCTTATTATTGGGTTGCATTTGCTTCTCTCTAGAGCAATTATGGATTCTCTCTCTAGTGGACTCTTGGATAAGCTTTAGGGTGCACTTATTAGGGTTTTATGTTATGATGACATAATGTTTTCTTTCTCATTGTTTATAACAAGAATTAAGGTTTAGGGTTTGCAAGTTGGATCTATTCAATCTCTTTACTCTCTTATGAATTATAACATGTGTGGAATCTTATAATAGTTTTTTCAACTACAAAATTTTCTCTCTTCTCTCTTCCTTATATTCTTCTTCTAATTTTTATATCAAAATTGAAAATCTTTCTATTTTTCAAAATAATTATTACATTATTTCAAATTTAATTAAAATTATATATAAACTATATCACCCATATAGTTAAATTTTAACTTCACATAAATTTATTAAAAAATAAAAATAATAACCTTGTATCAATCCTTATAAGGCCTCATCACCCTTAGACAAATGACAAAGAGGTTGAATAACCATTTACTCTTTACAAGAGGTTGAATAACCATTTACTCTTTTAAAAAGAGTTAGCTTGGGATTTATAAGAACAAACACTTACAAGTTCCACTTCAATATCCCCTAACACATAAATACATGCGAGTTGTTTTATTTGGATTCATAAAAGGTTGAGGGCCATTAAATTGTTTGATTAAAAGTTCATTTATTGAAATATTGGGTTTGGTGTAAGTGGACTTAATAATTATAAATGTATTTACTTAATTTTTTTTTTTTAATATATTTATAAAAACAAAATACAACATAAAATAAATTTTAATATATTCATAAAAACAAATTACAACATAAAATTTTTATATATTAAAGACCACCAAAAAAATGAAACAACTTTTATATCTGGTCAGATATTAAAGACCACCAAAAAGATGCATAATGAAACTTTTATATCTTGTAAGATATTAAAGATCACAAAAAGATGTATAATAAAGATGTTCAAAGTACACGTACAAATTATGAAATTAAATAGTGATATGAAATCAAACAAAGAATGTTTGTCGGAGAGATTTAGTAGACATATATGAAATTAAATAGCTATATGAAATCAAATTGAGATTGAGAGAATAATTTAAGGTATTAGATTTAGTAGACATATATGAAATTAAATAGCTATATGAAATCAAATTGAGATTGAGAGAATAATTTAAGGTATTTAAATTTTTAATGTAATAATTATTTTATAAATAATTAATGTAAATCTATTTTAATTTTAGATTTATCATGTGTTGGGAGGGATTAAACTTTTCAAGGCGAATTTTTTTTCTCAAATTTCTTTAATTTTAAAAAAAGTTTTTATCTAGAGGGATTTGATCCCTCCTTATGCATGATAAATCTGGAGTTAAGATGAATTTACGTTGGTCTTGTGTGTATGTGTGATGATGAATAACGTCCACTTAGACCAAAATTAGTCTATTAGACCTTAAAAAAGGAAATAGATATCTTAGCTTTATTTTAAACGTTATTTATGTGCTAAAAAAACATTAAGAGAAGTGTTCCAAGATCACCATAGTTTTGATAACTTAGAAGGTTAGGAAGGTCAGTATTGTGGTAAATATTGTGAAATTGTGATATAATTTGGGTATATGCAGGGCACTCTAAGAGAAAGTGTTTTTCATCCTCAACCCTCTTATTGTCACAAATATGACAGATTCTTTCATCCCATGGTGTTTTGGGAATTGTTCAATGCCTGGTTTCACTATGTAGCTCGTAAGAGTTTGTGCTTATTTTAACAATGTTGATTTTCTTCTTCATGCTAGTCAAAACAGATAGATGCTTTTGATCTTCTAGATCAAGGTTGACCACCTCCTTATAGTATCTTAATTTTCTTTTATCCTCTAATTATTTATTGCACCACAAATTCTCCTTAACTTTAGATGTAATAATATTCGTAATATTATTGGCATTCTACATAATGAATTCATCTTTTATTCCCAAATGATTTAGCCAAGACTTGGTATCTCTATGTCATCCTTGTAGAGTTTCTGAGATACCTGCACAGAAGATCTAGCTAACAATTAAACATACACATCTTGCAATGGTGAATGAAGAAATGAGACAAAAATGGAGAAAATAATGAAATAATTTTTATTATCTGTATTCGACATGCAAAGAGTGAACAATTTACAATAGATATAGGCTACATTAGTAACTAACGTGCCATAGTGGTGGTCTAGAGAGATCTGGACACACATAGGAAATTACTGGAGTTAACTAACACCTAGTCCTAGTCAACTAGTCATGTAGTCCTCAGTTAACTAGACATACCAACATGAAACGAGGAGGAGATCAATCATGCACAAGGAATGTGCCTTCCTAGTGACGATCCCAAGGTAAGTGCGCATTCATGGTGACGATCTCGAGGTTGCTTGGTGATAAAACCAAAGTTATCATGAATGACTCGACTCCACTAGTCAACTGAAGAGAATATTCTCCTAGAATGTAAGAGAGGTTCCTAAAAAATAGGAGACCCTCAATATGACTAATAAACATAGGAAAACAAGGAAACATGTTCTAGGCGTGTGTAATATCTCCAACACCCCCCCGAACACTACTAAGGGGTAATGAAGAATGGGTCTCGACAACAAGGGCCATGTTAGGTACCCAAAAACAATGCAACTAATGAACACTGAAATAAAGTGAAGAAAGAGGGAAAAACTCATGGAACCCCCCCCCCCTCAAGGTGCAATGCATCAAAAGAATAAAAGGCAGTTGCTAAGCAATTGTGTCCTTCACTCCATGAAGACCTCGCAACTGTGCAAGTTTGTGCTCGTTGAATATTTTGTTGAAGATGTAGATGTCTACACAGATATGATGAAATAGATGCACCAGTGAGATGTCCACACATATCCACTTACTCTTTTTGTCATGAAGAATATCCAAATGAAGTTTGGATGAAGCTTTGAAAATCGTGCGGTCGTTTCCGGAAAAAATGTTGAAATTTTGTTGATTTTAAAATGCTCATAACTTCACTTCACAGACTCCATTTCAAACGATTTTTTTTTTGAAATTGGACATTTTTCCGAGAGGAATTAAAATATCCAATTTGTTTCTACAAATTCTTCTTAGAAATATCATAATTGAATCTAATTTGCACGACCCCCTTTTTGGCTCTCGAGATGCATGCATGAGAGTCTTTGCATGTGGTTCCTAGGATGCATGAATGGCGCATGAAAAAGTGTTTGCATGTGGATATTGATATGCATGGATGATATATTCCGTATGCAATTCAGAAAACAAATCTGAAATGGAGTAGACACCATCTTCAATGAATGGAACAAAAATTTGTGCAGATACATGTGTAGAAGGCTCTTCAAACTAAGAGGATTGATCTTTCAATGGATTTTCTACAGGCTCTATCTTGTCTATTGAGAAATTCATTTTTCTCATCGTGGAATCAGGCTCTACTTCCATTTCCATGGTTATTTGGTATAAGCCTCTACTTCTGAGAAGAAGTAGAATCTTTGGCTTCCACTCCAAATAGTTATACGGTGTTAGAATTGTAAACGACGAAAATTCCATTCTTCTTGCGTTCTTCAATCTTTAGTACCTGCAAATAAAGTGTAGGTGCATCTTCTTCCTAGTATTCCATGGGCTTTGAAACCATGTAGAGTTTCTGAGATACCTACACAAAATATCTAGCTAACAATGAAACATATACATCTTGCAATGGTGAATGAAGAAAGGAGACAAAAATGGAGAAAATAATGAAATAATTTCTATTATCTGTATTCCACATGCAGCGAGTGAATAATTTACAATATATATATGCTACATTATTAACTAATGCGCCATAGTGGTGGTCTAGAGAGATATGGACACACACATGCAATTATTGGAGTTAACCGCTACCCAGTCGTAGTCAACTAGTCATGTAGTCCTTAGTTAATTGGAAAGACCTGAGTGAAATGAGGAGGAGATAAAGCATGCACAAGGAATGTGCCTTCCTGGTGATGATCCCAAGGTAAGTGTGCATTCATGGTGGTGATATCGAGGTTACTTGGTGATAAAACCAAAGTTACCTTGAATGACTCCACTCCACTAGTCAACTAAATAGAATTCTCCTAGAATGTAGGAGAGGTTCCTAAAAAACAAGAGACCCTCACTAATGACTAAAAAAGATAGGAAAACAAGGAAAAATATCCTAGGTCTGTGCAATATCTCCAACAATCCTTGCTTGAGCCACTGGTGGTTTTGGCTGGAGTTTGAAGCAATTTTGGGGAGCCTCTTTCCATCCATGTTGTTTATTTTGTTCATGTACATTAATTACATAATCATAGTCGTGCTCTTAATGGGAAAAAGGCTCGCTTCCATGAGGAGGATAAGATAGGAAGTATTGCCTTTAATTTTGAGATTCTAAGTTAAAAAATTCTTTTAGACCTGCTTTATCTTTCTCCAAGATTTTCTAGAGATATTGAATCCCCAAAATTCACATCCATATAAGATAACAAGAGTGACAAAAGTCTCAAAAATAATTTTTTTCTTATCACATAGCCAAAGGTCCACTAATTTATAGTAGTTTTCAAACCCATAGTAAGCTTTTCCCCCTCCATTTATCCTTTTCTCAATGCTATAGTTCCAATCGAGCTTGTGATGAATATTGATCACGAGATATTTGTATGCAGGTACCTTTTCGAAGCCTTGTTTTTATAAACACAAGTATCATAGGTGATCCTTTTGGATTTAATTATCACAACCTTCATTTTGTCATTATTCACAGTCACACCCGTACCAGAGAAAAGTCTTTGAGGTTTTTTAGAATCTCACCAAGCTCATAGAGACTTCTCGCCATAAGAACAATATCATCGACATAAAGAAGAAGGATGATTACTATACCAATGAGAGTTGGGCCGACACTACCAACATCTTCCAAACAATATTTCAACCTGTCAATGTATATGCCAAAAAGCATAGGGGATAAGGGACAACCTTGCTTGAATCCTATATTATAGTTAATTTCTTTTGTCCAACCCTTAATGTTCCTAAACATGGGAATAAAATTCTCATACAACCTTACCACAATAGCTCTCAACTTAGAAGGAAATTTTAGCTCTTCTAAGCTATTCCAATGGTTAGTCTTGGGCATTGTGTCAACATATTTTAAAAAATCAATGAAACAACAAAGGAGATTGGTTTTATTATTGCAACACTCCTCTGCAATGATCCTAAGCATAACAAGGTAGTCCACAGACAAATGATAGCCTCTAAATCTAGCCTGCCCTTTAACTCTTTTTCCATAAATTTCTAGCCATATGATGATCTTCTTTTCCAAAATACTTATGTATAACTTGGCTTAAATGGGGCTAATCATAATGGCTCTATAATTAGAGGGATCATTTTTATCCCCACTTTTAAAAATATGTACAATGTGGCTTTAAGTCCAAGGTTTAGGGAAGCCATGCTTAACTACTAAACTGAAGAGCATGTGTATGTAAGGTACAAGGATGGGCCCTCCAATTTTTAAGATTTTAGCTCAGTAGCCCTTGATGTCCTTAGCTTTCCCTTTAGGAGCTGCTTAACCCCAAACTTTATGTATTCTATAAAAAAACTTCATCCTCTGTAGAAACGTTTGGAATGTTGTCCATGACACTAGGGAATTCGTAAAGATTTTTAAGGTAGGAATTCCAATCCCTCATGGGGATCATATTATTTTCTCTAGTTTTATAAGTCATAATTTGTCACTAAATTTTCTTAGGATCTAGATTAGATGGGTGCAAAAGGTTCTCTTACTTATTATTTATGTAGTGCATTTTTTCCCTTTTAATTAGGGCTTTGTATCTATTTATTTTATCCGATTTTAAGGACTCATTAGCAACATAACTAATGGATTTTCTAGCAATTTTACACTCGTTATCATACCAAGGATTGGTTGTTATGTTTTTCTTGTTACATAACACCTCAATAGTTTGTTAATGGAAGTAGAAAAGGTTACCATAAAATTATGGTAAAGGTATTCTATATTGTTCTTATATGATAGAAGATTCAAATCACTATTGAAGTCCTTTAAGAAAATATCAACTTTATTTTTGTCAGAAAACAAGTGCCTCTGGTTTTCAAAGTTCTCTTCAATGGGGATTTTGTGCATGAAAAAGTTTAGAGTTAGGGTTAAGGGTGTATGATCAAAGTCGATCTCATGGTATTTAAAATGTTAAAATTTACTGGTTGGTTGTAAATGGGGATATTTAATATCACATAATTATAGATTTTAACCTTGAACAATTAATTACCGTAAACATATTATTAATAAAAACAAAAAAGATACAATGTAAACATACATTACACATAGATTTTTACCCTAGAAACCCAAACCGGGAAAACCAACAACCTATTTAGAGTTTCACCTCTAATCTTATATTCATCATATATGGTTTACAATACAATACATATATAGGATCTTGCGACATCCAAAACCTCTAATCCATTGAATGAGATTAGTTAACAACCCTAATTCCTTAACCAGAATTAGAAAAGCATCGGCTAAAACCTTGTGTTGAAAAACAACTAAAAAATGGATGCAAAAAAAAACCAAAAACAATTTTCGAGGGCGTTTCTCCCTTATGATCCCCCGGGCAAGGGGGGGATAACACCCCCATTGCGACCCCCCGCATGCTTGGTGCAACATGAACACTAGATCTAGTCGTGCAAAGAATATAACACATACCCAACATTTTCCCACTTATTATTTTCTTTGTATACTAGGGGTTACAAGGTTACATGGTTAACAATCTATGGAAACAATGCCCATAGATCCTTTACACCAAGAAAACTTCTCAATGCTCACAAATTTTGTTAATGAATCTGAAACTTTCTTCAAGGTGTCCACCTTCATCAACAACACCTTCTTTTGTTCAATCGTGTCTCTCACAAAGTGATATTGAACATCCATATGCTTTTTCATTGAATGATAAGCCAAATTATTCGCTAGGAATATTGCACTCTGACTGTCACAATCTATCCTTATAGATTGTTGTACTAACCCAATACCTGAACTTAATATTTGTAACCATATTGCTTCCTTGCTTGCATGAGTGGCTGCCATGTATTCAACTTCTGTAGTTGAGAGTGCCAATATAGACTGTCTTTTGCTCAGCCAACTGATTGCTCCTCCGAACAGGTTAAATGCATACCCACTTGTATATCTTCTGCGATCAAGATCTCTAGCCTAGTCTGCATCAACAAACCCATGTATGTACAACACTCTGTCCAATCCTGGTCTTCCTTGGTAGAAAAATCCATAACTAGTAGTGCCACGCAAATACTTGAAAACCCTCTTTACTGTTGTCCAATGCTCCTTCCCTGGTTTTGACATATACCTGCTCAAAACTCCCACTACATGTGCAATGTACATTCTAGTACAAACCATTGAATACATCAAAATGCTAACCACACTAGCATATGGAACATGAGACATGTCCTCTTCCTCTTCTTGTGTCTTGGGACACTGATCCATAGATAACTTTACACCTATAGGAATAGGAACCCTGACCGATCTACATTCCTGGATATTAAACCTCTGCAATATTGTTTTAACATATTTCCTCTGATTTAACCATAGTTTCCTATTTGCCTGATCTCTTTTAATTTCCATGCCCAAAATGAAATTTGCAACACAAAAGTCCTTCATGTCAAATTTAGAGGACAAATAAGTTTTCACATCCTAGATAATATCCTCGTCGTTTCCTATCAACAACATATCAACCACATACAAGACCAAATAAATAAGGTAATAACCAATTAATTTGAAATACATACAATGATCCACTTTTCTCCTTGTGAAGCCAAGTCCCAACATATAAGTATCAATTTTTTTATACCACATCCTTGGTGATTGCTTTAATCCATACATGGACTTTTTTCATTTTGCATACCAACTTTTTCTTTCCCTTCACAACAAAGCCTTTTGGCTGCTTCATGTAGATTTATTCTTCAAGATCCCCATGTAAGAATGTTGTCTTCACATCCATCTATTCTACATCAAAATCAAAAGTAGTAGCAAAAGACAAAAGAAATCTAATAAAACTTAATTTGGCAACAAGAGAAAAAATCTCACCAAAGTCAATTCCCTCTACCTGTGAATAACCTTTTGCTACTAACCAAGCTTTGTATTTCTCCACTTTACCTTATGCATTCAAATTCTTCTTAAACACCCATTGCTGCCAATGGGATTTCTTCTATTCGAAACTCCATTAGATCCCAAGCCTCATTCTTGTCCAAGGCTTCCATTTCTTCTAGCATGGTCTTTTTCCAGAGTTTTTCATCCTATGAATCCACTTCCTCCCTAACAGTTATAGGATCATTGTCAGTAATAGACAAAGCAAAATTTGAATGGAAATAAGGTGGATTATACCTTTTCGATTGCCTTCTTTCCCGAACCGATCTCCTCGATACTGGAGTATGCAGATCTTCTTATTCTTATTCATGTTCTTCTGTAGAGTCTAATTCATCATCCTTCAACTTAAACTCTATTTTCTTTGGTTCTTCCTTCTTTGGTAGGACTTCTTGTTTGACAACATCTTTCATTTCTCTAAATACCACATCTCAACTATACAGTACCTTCTTAGTTTTTGGGCTCCAAATCTTATAACCTTTCAAACCATCTTTATACCCAATAAAGATACACTTTTCAACCTTTTATCTAGCTTACTCATGTTTTCCTTAGGAACGTGAACATAGGCATCACAACAAAATTCCCTGATATGTGTGAGAGAGAGTTTCTTACTAGTCCATACCTCATGTGGAGTGTTGTCATCCAATGTTGATGAGGGTGATCGATTGACCAAGTAACACACAATACCCACTGCCTCTGCCTAGAATTCTTGTCCTAACTCGACACCACTGAGCATGCACCTTGCTTTTTCCATCAATGTCATGTTCATCCGTTTTGTAACTCCATTATGTTGAGGTGTATATGGATTAGTCTTATGCTTTGCTATATCACACTTATTACTGAATTCTTCGAATTCATTTCCACAAATTGCTCCACCATTATTCGTCCTCGATACCTTAATTATTTACTTTGTTTGATTCTCCACAAGAGCCTTAAACTCTTTAAACCTGCCAAAGACTTCAAATTTCTTCCTGAGCAAATATATCCATGTATTCCTTGAGAAGTCATCTATAAATGAAACATAGTAGACATTTTTTCTAAGTGATGGAACCAACACAGGTCCAAATAACATCACTATGCACCAACTGTAAAATTCCCTCTGCCCTTGATGCACCAGAGGGGAATCTTACCTGATTTTGCTTCCCATATGTTAGCACCTAAAACTATATGCCCAAATGCTCCTAAGCCTAACTTGATCCACAAGCCTTTTTCAAGAATGTAAGGCATGTTCAAAGTGGTTACATAGCATTATATTGTCACATCAGGGATGGATCAATTTAATTTATCATTTGCAAAGCTTTCCTCAGTGTCTATGGTTCAATTCGCTGCAAGAAAAATGTGGTTCTTGTAGCACACAAATAACATCACTGTTTAAAGTGCACTATAAAAACACATGTATTCCGATATTTCAAAAACCATCATGAATGTAAAAGAGTATACACTAGCTACTAAAGAATTTCTATGGGATAAAAAGTGTGAAACATGGGAAATATCAATGTGGAAATTCCTTAACAGTTTTGGTAAAAATGCAGAATTTTTTGTAGTCATCTTCTGACGTGTTTTCTGAGCTAACGATGCAGAATTTGGAAAATCCCTAAAACACCCACTTGAAAAATGGTCTCATTTAGCTGATGAGCAAGCCATTTCCCAAAAAAAGTGGACTGTTTGAGAGCTATAGGTGGAGTTTTAAGATTGATTTTTCTAGATTTCACAGATTTTATTTTTTATTTTTTTATTATTATCAGATTTTTCTATTTTTTCTAAACGCCTAGTCAACAACCACTTCATCCAATCGACCTGGAGATTATATCATAATTTTATGATATATATTAGGATAATATCCCTTTGTTTTGGATCTTAGTTTGAACTATTTACTCTCAATTGAGCATTGTAATTACTATTTAAGCAAGAATTGTGAAAGAAGAGGGTGATCTTCCTCTTGGAAGGAAGCTGGGGGGTTTTCTTTTTTCCTTTGGGAAGAGAAGATATTCGAGTGGACAGAGTTTGAAGAACCCATGTGAAGGCTGGAAATCATGTTGTGTAGGACCTACAACACTTTGTGCTCAGAGATCAATCACTTTGTTAAGTTTTTCTAAGTCTCTATTGTATTTTTCCTTTAATTCTTCTTATTTGAATGTAGAGACAAGTTTTTGCAAAGCATATATTGTCATGCAGGTTCTGATCAGATTACAATGAATATTTTTGTGTTAATGGTCTGTTCTTTGTAATTTGTATTCAAATATTTTCTTTTTGATCCAAGACAATGTTTTGTATCTAAATGTCTTCCAGGTGAATCTGTGAGATGGACATATTGATAGCTTATGTGGTCATGCCTTTGTTTTATTTCCTCTTTTCATGCTATTCATAAGGTGTCAAGATTTTAAGGTGCATGCCCCTACCATTACAAAGTGTTGTTACTTATTGGGATAAACGCTTAATCCTTCATATGAGACATTCATTCCATCTAATCCACTTGAAAATACCTTATTCAAAATCAATCTAAATCATTGCAATAACTGAGGTGCCCTAGTTTTGTGCCATAATAGTCTGTTGCAGACTTTAGGGATAACACCATATACGCAATGTTAAAAAAAATTGAAAGCTAGAGAGCAGTTAGACATACCTTCAACCATACCTTTACTATGTAGTATTTGAGGTCCCTTCTCTTTCATATTCCCTAGTCTTTGACGCCACAACATAGTCTTTTCTCTAGATATTGTAGGAGCTTTTTCTTCTTTAGCTCCAATATTAAGAATAATGGAACTATTTTATGCATCACTAATAGTTCTTCCCTGCAACTTATACATAGTTCCAATCTAGACCCCCTTCAACAACACCATTTCCCCTTGAACCATCATGTAGGTGCAATACCTGGATCCACAACGATCCATTGATCTTTTTCCACCAACAGATCTTCCATATTGAGCTTCCACAACTTAAAAATTTTCCAATTAAATTTCTCGATCTCTATCTTCGAACTACTCACCATTTATTTTCACATGAAGAATCAATACCATAGATCTCCCACTGTAACAAGGCTTACCACACACCTGAGCCAAACCCTTAGCCACAAAGGCGTCCCCCTTAAGATAATAACAACTTTGATACCAAATGTAGATTTTAACCTCTTATAATTAATTATTTCTATCAAATTCTTAATAAAAACATAAAAGATACAATGGCGCGTGCAAGCACACACACACACACACAAATTACATAGAGACTTTTACCTTGGAAACCCAAACTGGAAAACCAATGACTTCTTTAGAGTCACACCTCTAATCTTTTGTTCATCATATATTCATTGTTTACAAAACAATACATATATAGGATCTCGTGGCATCCAAAACCCCTAATCCATTGACCCAAATTAGTCAACAACCCTAATTCCTTAACCAGAATTAGAAAACCATTGGTGAAAACCATGTGTCGAAAAGCCACTAAAAAATGGACGCAAAAAACACCATCTTTTTTTTCCTCGACGCTGCCCCCGAACAGGGGGGCTGCTACCCCCAATGCAACACATACATTAGATCTACTCATGCAAATAATATAACACATACCCAACAATAATCCTCAACATTGTTTCCCAACCCATGGATACAAGTCATCTAGTTAGACTTCAACCACTTTATTAGACCATTGCAAATTATTAGATCTTGAGAACTATAGAACTTGATTAGTTCGGTACTAAATAAATTATCGGTGACTTATTTAGAGTTTCTTTTGTATTTGTTAGCTATAACAAATTCCTCAAATATCCATAGAGTATTAGGGTTGGAATATTTGTTTAAAAGGATAGCTTGATTAGTTGCAATTCTAGCATTAAAGTCTCCTAGTAGGAGAATACTACCTTAATTTCTCATAATGTAAATATCTAGTTCTAAGCTTTTGTGCGGGGAATTTTCATCTATAATGTTTTTCTTATAAAAGGTAGAATTAATAGGTGTGAAATAACATATTTCTATATAAATCTTCCTAACTTTGATATCTAAAATTTCCATCCATATGTAATGATTGAGAGGGTCTTTCTTATGTAGTCGCATGTGAGGAGGAATGTTCATTTTTATGCAACAAGCTATGCCTCTAATCCCTCTACAAGAGAATTTCTTATTTCATGTTGACCAGAAAACAAATATTTCTATGTTAGGGACCTTAGATTCTTCATGGTCCCAAGTTTCAACTAGAAATACAATATCAATTTCACTCATGATCCAACTTAATATAGGTCCTCTGCTCCTTGGAAAGCCATGACATTTTCGAGAGAGGATCCATAGCATCCTACATTCTTATTTATTATTACCTTTTTGGTCTTTATCCCTAATAATGACTTTTTAATTTCTAATTGTTGTCCATTTTCCTTCCTTCTTGGCTTATTTTACCTTTTGAACTTCCCTCCTTAATTCAGCTTAGTCCTCTGGAATGGGGTCTTCATTTATGAATATTCTTGACCCTTTTAAGCTTGAATATTTACTAAGTGTGCCATTTTTATGGTCATTAAAGATTACCTTAACATGAATAAACCTATTTTTATGTTTGATTATTTTTCCCAACCTCTTTGCTTCTATGAGGCAAGTTGTTTCAATTTGTGGTTTATTTTTTAGTTTTTTCTTGACTATTGCTAGTATGTACTCATATTTATGCTCTTTTATACCAAAAAATACGAGGTTAAAGGCTCTTTTATTGCACTCATGGTCTAATTCTATGATCTTACTCATTTCCTCTTTAATGGGTTTGATATCCACTCTATGTTCCAAACTATTTAGGGCCACATTGTTAATTAGATTTTCTTCCAGCTCTTTAATCTTGTCCCCAAGATTACGATTTTCTTCGACCTCTTCTTCTTGGTTTGATTGTTACTTTCTTGGCTTTGTTTTTCCATTTCATGTAATCTAGCCTCCATTTTTTGCAACTCAATCTCAAACCCTAATATTCTATTGTTTTTCTATGTTTAAATAATTTCTTCCAAGGATTTAAATTTATTATCAAGCATTGCTTCTAACTCTGTTTAAAGTTTGGCTTTTCTCTCTTCTCTACGTTTTTCTAACAATTGTACATGCCCATAAAGATTTTCTAGGGACACTTTGCTAGATCTCCCCTTGAGAGTTTTTAGTATCAATGGAGAATTGCTCACATGGGAAGCAAAGGAAATAAAAATAATTACATAAGGAACTTGTACACTTGATTCACCGCGGGGTTGCTTTTATTATGTCTCCCAATCCTACATAATTTTTTTCTCTACAACAATCAATAATTCGGGCAATTTTGGCACGGTGAATTTTGAAGCACAATTGTGTTGTGGTAGTTAACCTAGGGTTGTGATCTCGTGTCCAAGTATCACGTAGAGTGTATATTACCATAGAGACCACAAAGTATATTACTATACAATGTATTTATTGCAAAGATCGTACATTCAATCGATAATGTGTTCAATATTTACTGCAAACACTACACATTCAATATTTAACTTAGAGACCTTTCAGTTGAGAATGTGTTCAACGTGAGTGATCTAGATTATATAGGGAACAACATGAAACACACACAAGAATATAGTATAGAGAATAGTAATAAAGTTAAAACCCAACTTCTATTAATGGATAAAACAATGTAATACTATAGAACACAAATTGGCTAAAATGGTGGTAGCTTACCTCTGAAGAGAGAGAGAGATGTTGATTATGTTCATTCACAAAAGATCATACAAGGCCGAAATAATGACATTTTAACATAAAGTAAGAACCTTGAAGGTCCAAAACCCTAACCCTAGGAGGAGAAGAGACAAAAGGTGTTTTTGGGCCTCGAGGTGGTTAGTTGCTACATATACTTCCCGGGGGCACGAATTTAACATGCAATCTCTGTTTGGGGTGCATAATAGCTCATTGGAAAAATATTACTAAGGACTACAATATTATGGCTTGGCCTAGGTTTGAATTTCCAAGAGCTTCCCAAAAGCATCATTTAGGGCCTCAAAACGACCCTAGGAGTTTAGGACCCAAAAAATCATAACAAAAATACCAAGATGGAGAACCATGTTGAGTTAGTGGAAGACGTGGGTGACCACTGATATCCACGTACATCAATGATACTATGGAGGCAATTCAACCAATAATGCATTCAGTATGAGACTATTCAATTATGGAACGATGAATTTTATCATTGGGGTATAATTGTGTCGAAGTAGTGTGTCAATATATGATGTAGGGTTTGGATCCTGCGCCCAAGGCTTATATTGAGTAGCACAACATTGAAATGTTTTAATCATAAGATTTTTTAAACTTTTAATTTCCCTCCCCCCACAACACACACACACACACACACACACACACACACAGATGATATTGTTATACTGTTTTAAAGTTTTTCTTATTAATATATTTTTTAAATGTCGCATATCAACTCCATGTTAAGAATAGAAGGAATTCCACAACTCCCTTGTACCAAAATGTAGAAAGCTCCTATCGACAAATAATAAATTATTTACTCTCTCTCTCTCTCTCTCTCTCTCTATATATATATATATATATATATAGTTGATATAAAAATATTTAATTTAAGGTGGACATTGAAATATATTTTTGTTATTAATATTTTTTTAAATGCCATGTGTCAACTCCATGTTCAGTATGGAAGGAATTAAACATATCCTTCATACTGGGTACTAGGTTGTAAAAAGTGCTTTTCAACACAATGAGAGTAATGTTCTACCTTCATAAAGGTGATAGTAATTTGAGATTTTGAAAAAACATTAAAAACACATTTATAGATAAGGAAAAAAAATTGCAAACATGAACACTAATTATCTAAGCGGCTTGGTAAATAAAATCTAAACCGTAAGACATGGTCTTTACATCAAGAGTTATGTTTGTTCATTGTAGAAAATTTAAACTATACATGTTTTTAATCTTATGTCCATGAAAGTAATAAATTGAAAATGTTTTTTTTTTGGTGTGTGTATGTCAAAAGAGGCATTTAAAAGATAAAAAACATTTAATATATATATTTTAAAACAAAACTGTAGATTTTTCATTATATAAGTATAAACATGATGTGTCAAAGCAACAAATGGTACAAAAATTTCTCCATGAGTTTTGCAACACTGAATAATTCTAGATCACTAAATACATACAAAAAAAGTGATTACTGGCCTAACTTTCCAAGTATTTTTGCAGGTAATCTATCGAATAAATTGTCCTAAAATGAAAATAACATGGAAAAACATTCATACTAGATATTATTTTGCACTATTGGTCTTCTAGATGCTATGTAGCTTGTTGGTTATCTTCATCTTCGATCTCCATAAGGACCTGGTACCCAGTTTCTGCCTCTCCCCCCCCTCTATGAATGGAGCTTTGTGTGTCATTGTTGTTGGAAGCCAAAGATAAGTTATCCACACACTAAGCTAAGATCAAGGACCTCAACTTGCCACACTCAACCTCAATAGAATCCAGACGACCCTTGAAGTTGAGAACAATACTTGATACATTTTCATTATGAGAACTAGTCACTTGCTCCAACTCTACAACTTTAGATATAAGAGCCAAGATAACACCACTATTTTCTCACCCAATTTCCTCATGCCTTCGTAGTATTCACTTGGTCTCTTGAGAGTCTTCTCTAGCCATTGATTTCCCCTCTACAATCCCTACCTCAGAGGGAAATTCCACCTCTAATACTCACGATTAAGAAAAATCCCTGCCTGGTTAAAGGCTCTAGGCAACCCAAACTCCCTCACGACACCTGAGTAGAGCCATTGCTAAGAAATTCCAATCAAGAGCATAATTATT
Organism: Picea engelmannii; assembly: GCA_009831015.1. Classification (NCBI taxonomy): domain Eukaryota; kingdom Viridiplantae; phylum Streptophyta; class Pinopsida; order Pinales; family Pinaceae; genus Picea; species Picea engelmannii. The sequence goes on from ML785143.1 coordinate 420,907, forward strand.
TCTTCTCTCCGCGACCATTACAATGTACATAAATTCCCACAGGAAACCCACCTCTGCCATAATGAACTCAAGGATAATCCTCCACCACCTATCAACAAAATAAACACTTCCCTTTGAATTCTCCTTTAACCAGGCCTCGAGGATGCAAAACAGAGTCCAAATATCAACATGAAGAATCCCATATGCGCCCCCTCGTTATACCACCTTTGGTATATCACCCTCACAAACCATCATAGCAATTAAATGTAGGCTTGTTCGCATGTGCTTATTGTCCCTCCACCACCTTATAAGCATGCGTGCCCATATGAACATCAATGCCAATTAATGTCCTTCGAATGCACACGTTGACAGTTTGAAATTTATGATATGACCCATCGTTAACAAACTAAGGGAGGGGGAGAGTATGACACTCCCTAATTTGAACTGTGATACCCCTAGAATGATCCCCAATTGTAAATATCAATGTAATTATACTTTACTTATAAGTTGGTGAGATGAAGTAACAAGTCTGTTTGTTTGGTTCTATGCGCATTAAGTTAGTGCGTGAATATCTCACACCAAAAGAGTGCGCGCAATTGTAAGATGATACAGTGCATAGTTTAAGGTTTTGGCTCACACCTATGTAAATACACATGAACGACGCACTGAAAGTGGAACAACTTAATGAATGCAACACACACAAGTGTTAGTGCCAAAGGATGGTGCACTGAAGGAAAAGGAGCACAACCCTAGATCGAAATGATGGCGCACTGAAGGAAAAGGAGCACAACCCTAGATTCAACGCGTACTGGTTTAGTGCGTAGGTTTTGAAGGCCAGAGAAGCCTTTTATATATAAGTCATGATGTAACGCGCATCTGTGTAAGGGTGCAAGGGTGGCACACTGAAAAAAGAGTGTGCAGATCCTAGAAGTTCCACGCACACTAGTTTAGTGCGTGAGCTTTATGTTTTGAGGCTGGGGAGCTTGGATGCAACATGTTAGTACTGCGGTACTGAGAATGTAAATGTAATTCGATGAAAATTTAATAAAAATACAGCCCTGCGGTAGACCGACCACATAAAATAGTTTGGGGGGCTTAAACTCCACTAGTTGAGGTTAAGGGGACTGGGTTAAAGGGGTGTAAACCCAAAAAGGAATATTTGATTAATATTTCCTAAAAAGTGAAAAGTAAGGATATATATTGTATCCTAAGTTTTAAGGAGGGGACAAGTGGCTGAAAATAGTTCTCAACAAGACAAGTGTCAACTTGGGAACATGCTCTGGACTGATGGCAGTTCTCAACCTGATAGGTGTCAAGTTAGGAACATGCAATCAAATAGTTTGGACTTATTCCATTATGGTATTCTGTCAATGGGGGAAATCATTTGATAATCACGAGATGTGAGGTGGAGTTGACATTTCTGGCATAGAACGGATTGTGACTGTCCTTGAACCCGATTGTTGTTGGATCATAATGTTCATTTCTGTCGTAGATATCTGTATATAGATTAGTTTGGAGAGATAGAATAAAGAGGCAAGTTGTTAGGCCCATGAGAGAATGTATTCTCTCTAGGTGAGAGAATTGTTGGGAATTATTTCCCGAGGTGCCAAACTGCAATGACAATGCTCTGAGACTTTCTGTCCGGCCTGTTGTTGAAGCCCTAAGAGGGAAGTGGGGAAACCAAAGGACCGTTGAGCAGAGAAGGGACACACTTCCTGGGTGGGACATGAATTTTGGGAATGAGAGACTATAGGATGTCAGTCTAAATTGGAATCCGTGACAAAATTTCTTGCAATTGAGTCACCTGTGTTTGCGTTACTTGTGACTGAATTCTTGTTGAGTGAGATACTTTAGCCTATTTGGGAACCCTTACCCAAGTGGAGTTTAGCCCCAGCTCAGGGTGACCCACTGCTGAGATTATGAACAGTGTGGTCTAATACTGGGAGGAACGTGGAAGGTCTGCCCACAATTGGTGTCTTTTATATAAAATATTTGTGCCAATTGCGTGTTAAATTGTGTTTACAGTAATATTCATACAATTGTTGTCATGGGTTTATACTGTTTATGTTGTGTATGATTCTGTTATGAATATGTATATAATCACGCATTGCATAATGTATGTTTATGTCTTAATTAGTGACAGAGTTTTGTCAAAGCAATTTTGTTGGAATTGTTGGTAATTTGGTATCAGAGCAAGAAAGTTTTAAGTAGCATTGCCCAACGGGCGGCTGAGTGTGTTACAAATTGGTATCAGAGCCCAGTTATCAACACTGAGCATGGATGGGCTGAGTTAACATCATGTTGAAGCAGTTTTCACGGAGATTTGAATTCGGGAGTGACCGAATTTCCAGTTACAGTGTGTCTATGAGGGAAACTAGAAGCAATTGAGAGGAATTGGGTAAAAGCCTCATCTTCTGTTGTTAAATTCATGAAGAGTTTGGGGAAATTTGGTGAAGTGAAGAGATATTCCTTGATTTTAATTCCTGTTCAAGAAAATTTAGACATGGATTGGTTGAATTGGTTTACTAGAGTGAAATTGAGCAAATTTCATAATTGCAGAACGTTTATGGTGGAAATTAGTTGAGAATTGGGAAAAGCCCCAATTTCTGCAGTGAAAATTATGGAAAAATTAGTTAAGTACCGAGAGAAGTGTGCATGCTAAGTTGTAGTGTGGCGCAGGTGTGAACCTAAACGTTGTTATTGCACAAAAGTTAAAGGGGGCACCAGATATGTACACTAAGTTTTCACACTGCATCGTGTATGACTTATGACGTGCACATAATATCGGTGTGCGACACAAACGTCGTGCTCAGTAGATATTGGCGCGTGATAGAATAATGGTGCACAAAAAAATTATACGTGCAGTATAAACACACTAAACTCTGGCGTGGCATGGTGTAATGTTTACAAGGCACAGAAAGTATCGATGCATGACATGAAAGTTGTGCTCAATGGAGATTAATGTGCGACCAAAAAAATACACATTGGTTAGTAGTGCTCGATGCATGCACTACATTTTAGTGTTGCGTGTGTAGAACTGGTGCATGTTAATTATGAAGTTATAATTGATAAGTAGTGTGTGCGAAGTTGATTGAGCAGTTAAATTCCCAAGAAATCATAAGAAAGAATTCTGATGCTGTATGAAAATAGAATTGTACATCATTTCATGATTTGTTAAATTGTTTAGCCCAAAAAATTTTGTTGGCTACACATTTTGTAGAGTTAACAACAATTAGATCAGAACATAATCAACACAAGTTTAGAATCATGGAAGGTATGCAGAGGGTTTACAACCATGAAGAAGAGATCAAAGGAATGTATGTCCATATGTGTAATGAAGGTACAAATTCAAATGGACATGGAGAAGGTAAGGAAGAAAGCATGAACTTGGTAGAAACCATAAATTTTTTGCATAGGGATGTCCCAAGTCATAAAGCTGACAATGAGAGGCTTATGGAAGCCAAGGAGCTACATGAAGAATTCAATATCAAGATAATGTAGAGCTTGGATAGAATAGAGAAGAAGATGGATAATAAGACTAGGTCAAGCAGATCAGAGAGTCATAAGTCTCATGATAAGAGGGGAAGAACAACGCACAACATAAGTGTTGGCAGGAAACACCATCACTCTCCAAGGCATTCAACTAGGAGAGCGCACAATAGTTCAAGTCATGTCAAGAAATCTAAGAAGAGGTCCGGGGTGGATGAACTTCAGGGAGAAATGAACAAAATGAAGCCTCCTACTTTTGATGGTGAACACAAGAAGGATGAAGATGCATAGACATGGCTACTAAACATGAGGAAGTATTTTCAGTTGCATAATTACTCTTCACAGGTAGAAGGTAGAATTGCTATTTATTAGCTCAAAGGAAAAGCATCAATGTGGTGGGACCAATATGTGCAAGTACAACATATTAATGAGAAGAAGGTGACTTGGAGAGAATTTGAGAGGTATTTTCAAAGGAAATACTTGACTAAGAGATACTATGACAAGAAAATGAAGGAGTTATTTGAACTCAAGCTTGGGAGTATGACCATAGATGAGTATGGAAAAAGGTTTTTAGAGCTTCTGAAATATGTTTCCTTCATCAAGGATGAGCAAGTTAATATTCAAAGATATTTGAGTGGGATACCACCATTTATTAGTGACATAATACAATATGATGATCCCAAAACATTGGTGGAATCGATAAGAAGGTCTAAGTGTCTTTATGATTGACAAAAAGGGAAATCATCTTACCATAAAAGTTGGGAAGACAAGAAGAAAGGCAAGATGGAACAAATGAAGAAGGGAACTAAGCCATCATTATTCAAAAATAACTATTAGGAATAGACAACTTCTAAAGAATCCATAATGATAGAGTCATTAGGGAAAAGGCCAAGGAAACCACCTATTCAATGTTGGGATTGTAAAGGAGATCATATATACAAAGATTTCCCTCACATAAGTGAAAGAACGAGGACTATTCACAGTGCGCAACAAGCTGAAACAATAGAAGAAATGGGAAAAAGTGTACCTAATATCTATGCAGCCTTGGACAATAGGTAAGTTGAGTTTCAATCACACATGATTGAAGTAGAAGTCAATATCAATAATTAACCCATTTCTATTTTAATTGGTTTGGGAGCTAGTCATAGTTATCTATATCCTAAAATGGTGGAAATGTTTCATTTGCCAAGAAGCAAGCTTGGAAAACCTTGGATGGTGTAGCTAGCAACATGAACTAAAAAAAAGATTAATGAGATGGTTAAAGCATGTCCAATGATCATGAATGGACTAAACACCAACGCAGATCTGAACATCATACCTTTAGGCTCCTATGAATTCCTAATTGGTATGAATTGGTTGGACCAACGTCATGTTGTCCTAGACTTTTATAACAAAGCATTTACTTGCTTGGATGAGGAAGGCAACTTAAGGACAATCCAAGGAATTCCTAGAGCAGTGTCTGTCGAAGAAATTTTAGCCCTGCAACTGAAGAAAAGTTAGAGGAAAGGGTGTCAAATATCTGTCGCGCAGTTGAAAGAGGAACTTAAGGATAAGGTGTCAGACATTGAAAATTGCGCAATCCTAAAATAGTGTGAAGATGTATTCAAGCAGATACCAAGATTGTGACCCCAAAAATATATTGACTTCTCTATCAATCCGATGCCTGGAGAAACTCCAATATCTAGGACTCCTTACAGGATGAGTACACCTGAACAAAAGGAATTGCAAATGGAACTTGAAGAACTTTTGAAGAAGGGGTATATATGCCTAAGTATGTCACCTTCACGTGCCCCAATATTGTTTGTAAAGAAAAAGGATGGAACCTTGAGACTTTGTATTGACTTCAGGCAGTTGAACAAAGTAACCATGAAGAATAAGTATCCTTTTCAAGGGATAGATAACCTCTTTGATCAGTTGAAAGATGCAAAAATATTCTCCAAGATTAATCTCGGGCGGGATATCATCAAGTAAGAATTAAATAAGAAGACATCAACAAGACTGCTTTCAAAACAAGGTATGGCCATTATGAGTTCACAGTGGTCCCATTTGGGTTAACAAATGCACCAACTGTCTTCATGTGTCTCATGAATGGTGTATTCAGGAATTGCTTGGACAAGTTTGTCATTGTCTTCCTGGATGACATTTTGATATATTTTAGTTTGAAGAAGAGCATGAGAAAGAATTGAGAATGGTGTTACAGGTTTTGAGGGAGCATCGATTGTATGCCAAATTGAACAAGTGCTCATTTTACCATACACAAATACATTATTTAGGCCACATCATCTACAAGGAGGGGATATCAGTAGATCCAGAAAAGATAAGAGCCATTGAAGGATGACCAACACCAAGGAATGTCTCGGAGGTGAGATCATTCATGGGTCTTGCATGTTACTATAGAAGATTCATTGAGGGATTCTCAAGAATTGCACACCCAATTACTTGTTTGCAGAAGAAAGGTGTGAAGTTTGAATGGACACAATATTGTGAAAGAATTTTCCAACACTTGAAGCAATTAGTAACAAGTGCTCCGATACTGAGGATTGCTGATCCAAATGAAGATTTCATTGTATGCACTGATGCATGTAATGAGGGACTTAGTGGAGTCCTTAGTCAGAATGGGTATGTAGTGTGATATGAATCAAGGAAGCTGAAGGAGCATGAAAGACATTATGCAACTCATGATTTGGAGTTAGTAGCCATAGTGCAAGCCTTGAGGATGTGGAGGCACTACCTTATGGGGAAAAGATTTGAGTTAAGGACATACCATAATGGTCTAAAATACTTGTTTGGACAACCAAATTTGAATTCTAGACAAAGCATATGGTTAGATTTCATCATTGAGTATGATTTTGATATAAAATGTATATCAAAGGAAAAGAGAACAAGGTGGCTGATGCACTTAGTAGGAGGGTGCATGAGATGCATGGTACAACCATTAGCAGGTGTCAATCAGATTTGAAAGATAAAATTATAGAATCTTCAAAATCAGATCAAAAGTATATGGAGTTAAGGGGAAAACTTCAACAAGGTAATTTACAATAGAATTTTGAAAACTATAAGCTGGAAAGTGAAGAAATTCTCAGATACAGAGGTAGAATTTATGTGCCAAATTATCGGGAGTTAAAAAATATGATATCGAGAGAAATGCATAATGTACCTTATGCTAGACACCCAGGTTACCAAAAAACTATTACAACTGCGAAGAGCCAATATTATTGGTCATGCATGAAGAAAGAAGTTGTTGAGTTTATTACCAAGTGCTTGGCATGTCAAACGGTTAAGACTCAACATAGACACCCAGTTGGTCTGCTACAACCATTGCCCATTCCTGAGTGGAAGTGGGAAGTGGTAACAATGGATTTTATTACTAAACTGCCAAAAACCAATAAACAACATAATTCTATCATGGTAGTGGTGGACAAGCTTACCAAAGCTGCCCATTTTATTCCAGTGAATCTTACTCACAAGTCAATAACATAGCCGATATATATATGACATAAATAACTTGATTGCATGGAATGCCCAGGACAATTGTGTCTGACAGAGATCCAAAATTTACCTCAAATTTTTGGAAAGGATTGTTCAAGGGATTTGGAACAAATCTGCACTTTAGCATAGCTTATCATCTAGAGTCAGATGGGCAGACAGAAAGGGTGAATTGAGTAATATAAGATATGATAAGGATGTATGTCATGGATAAACCATCCAAATGGGAAGATGACCTACACTTGGTAGAGTTTTCTTACAACAATGGGTACCAAGCATCCTTGAAGATGATCCCATTTGAGGCACTCTATGGTAGAAAATGAAACACACCAGTCAGTTGGGACAACCCAATAGACCATGCAGTAGTTGGGCCAGAACTACTCAGGGAAATGGAAGAATAGATGAAGAAGATAAAGCATAATTTAAAGGTTGCACATTAAAACAAAAAAATCTATGCTAATAAGGGAAGAACTCACAAGGAATTTAATGTGGGCGATCATGTGTTTCTAAAAGTAAAGGCCAACATAAGTTCCCTTAAGTTGGGAAATTGTTCAAAGTTGGAAACGCGGTTTTGTGGGCCATTTGAAATCCTGGAAAGGATTGGGCCTATAGATTATATGCTTGCCTTGCCTACATCAATGCATATTCATAATATATTCCATGTATCCTTGCTTAAAAGATATGTACCTGATACCAATCATGTCATTGATTGGAATGTGATTCAGGTGGAGCAAGAAGGCGGTTTTCAAGGGAATTCGGTGTGCATATTGGATTAGAATACCAAGTAGATACGAAATCAAGCCATAGAGCTAGTAAACATCCAATGGACCGGGTATGGCCCTCAGGATGCAACTTGGGAGCATGAGGATGCTATGCAGGAATAATACCCACATCTTTTTGAGAACTTTTGAAATTTTGATTATACACACTGCACTGAGGACAATGCATAAATAAGGGGGAGGGGATTGTAATACCCCTAGGATGATCCCCAAGTGTAAATATCAATGTAATTGTACTTTACTTATAAGTTGTTGAGCTGAAGTAACAAGTCTGTTTGTTTGGTTCTTCATTCATTAAGTTAGTGCGCGAAGATCTCACACCAAAAGAGTGCGCATAGTTGTAAAATGATACAATGCGTAGTTTAAGGTTTTGGTGCACACCTATGTAAATACACAAGAATGATGCACTGAAAGTTGAACAACTTAATGAATGAAACACACACAAGTGTCATTGCGAAAGGATGGTGCATTGAAGCAAAAGGCGTGCAACCCTGGATTCAACGTGCATTGGTCTAGTGCGTAGGTTTTGAAGGCCATAAAATCCTTTTGTATATAAGTCATGATGTAACATGCATCTGTGTAAGGGTGTGAGGGTGGAGCACTGAAAGGAGAGTGTGGACAACCCATAAGTTCTGCATGCACTAGTTTAGTGCACGAGCTTTATGTTTTGAGGTTGGAGAGCCTGGATGCAATAGATCAGTACTGCGGTACTGCGAATGAAAATGTAATCAGATGAAAATTTAATAAAAATACATCCCTACGACAGGCCGACCACATAAAAGAGTTTGAGGGGATTAAACTCCACTAGCCGAGGTTAAGGGGGCTGGGTTAAAGGGGCGTAAACCCAAAAATGAATATTTTATTAATATTTCCTAAAATGTGAAAATTAAGGATATACTTTATATCCTAAGTCTTAAGGAGGGGACAGGTGGCTGAAAATAGTTCTCAACAGGACAAGTGTCAAGTTGAGAACATGTTGTGGATTGTAGGCAGTTCTCAACCTGACAGGCATCAAGTTGGGAACATGCAGTCAAATAGTTTGGACTTAGTCCATTCTGGTATTCTATCAATGGGGGAAATCATTCGATCATTACGAGATGCGAGGTGGAATTGATGGTTCTGGCATAGAGTGGACTACAATTGTCATTGAACCCAATTGTTGTTATGATTAGAATGATGATCTATGTCATAAATATCTGTATATGGATTATCTTGGAGAGCTATACTGAAGATGCAGGTTGTCAGGCCCGTGGGAGATTGCATTCTCTCTAGGTAAGAGAATTGCTGGGAATTATTTCCCCGAGGTGCCAAAATGCATCGACAATGCTCTGAGACTTCCTATCTGACCTATTGCTGAAGCCCTGAAAGGGAAGTGGGGAAGCCAAAGGAATATTTAGTAGAGAAGGGGCACACTTCTTGGTGTGGGACATGCATGTGGGGAATGAGGGACTGTAGGTTGTCTGTGTGAATTGGCATCTGTGACGAACTTTCCTACAATTGAGTCACCTGTGACTGGGTTCCTGTTGAGTGAGATACTTTATCCTAGTTGGGAACTCTTACCCAAGTGGATTTTATCCCCAACTCGGGGGTGACCCACTGTTGAGATTATGAACAATGCAGTCTAAGGCTGGGAGGAACATGGAAGGTCTGCCTGCAGTTGGTGTTTTTTATTTAAAAGATAATTGCCAATTGTGTGTTAAATTGTGCTTATGGTAATATTCATAAAATTGTCGTCATGGGTTTATAATGTTTATGTTGTGTATGATTCTGTTATGAATATGTATATAATCACACATTGCAGAATGTATGTTTATGTCTTAATTAGTGACAGAGTTGTGTCAAAGCAATTTTGGTGGAATTGCTGGTAATTTGGTATCAGAGTAAGAAAGTTTTAAGTGGCATTGTCCAGTAGGTGGTTGGGGGTGTTACATGAACCATTTGCTTTAATTGTATAGTGGTGGAAAGCTTGGCCTATGCAACAGGTTCACTGTTCAATGATATCCGGATGTGGAAGATGGAGATGCAATCAAATTGTGAAACAAGTTGTTTGATTCTATCCACTAGACTTTGGAATTGATGCCCTCCAAGATTCAAGTTAATTTTGATAGCACAAATGATGATCATAGATTCACTTAAGATCGTCAATACCTTGATTCCCTGAGATTTGGAAATATTTAATTTGCGCCATAAGGAGTAGGCCTCAACTAGGTTGTTAGATCCTAGCCCAAGCCCCTAGGCATAGTGAACGTGCTTGTTCCCCCTAAGACCATGCAGAATTCCACTCTCTCATATTGTTGTTTGAAAATAGATGTACACATCAAAGTTAGGGATTATAAAAAGAACCATTTTTTACTATTTTATAGAGATTTGACAAGGCAACTTTAAATTCAAATCAAAATTTCTAAAAATTACATACTGATATCAATAAAATTTGACACAAAGAAATATTGTATTTTTGAAATTAAATCCATGGATACTATGAATGTCTTTATGCCCCAAGAGAGTGTCTTTTGGTGAGTTTTTGGCATAGACCTCCTTCCATGTATTATGAGGATTGATATTTTGTCACAAAATTATCTAGATACACCATACTACTGAGAATCTCCCACTCGAAAGCTTCATCTTCTTAGTTTTCTTTGTTAGAAATTTATTTAGTAAAACATTTTTTTTTTCTCTCAAACTTGCATGCATGTAAGAGTCATGCTTGTCCTTGTCTCAATGATATTGTCCAAATTCATCACGTGTTAAACATAATTCCTCAACTGTAATATTGTAATTTTATAGAGTATGCAAATTTCTCTTCAATGAGTTAGCGAGTTGGCTTTGTTATGCCATGAAAGATATGAACCACTCATTTGATTCAAAGGGATCTTATGCCATGAAATATATGAACCACTCATTTGATTCAAATGTATCTTCATATTAGGTTTAAGCTACAATTGTTACCCTAGTTTCTGGTTTAATTCTTCTTCCCAAGTTTATCATACCATTAGACTCATACAAGATGAAGTGTAGAGAGGAAACAAATCTCACACTACACCTTCCCTTGCCTACTAGCTTATGAAGTCTCACCCTCATCAATGTGAAATGATGGTGAATGAAGGTGGTTGGATAATCTACCTTCATATCACTACCTAGGATGTTCTTTAGGTGACATAGATAACTAGCTTATTTTTTTGAAGTGTGACATCTTATAAATTTCAACTAAGACTATTCCTATGTCAATCATAAGAAGAGGTCAAAAGGAGGTGTGTAACAAATCTAAAAGTCTTGCTCGATTTATTTATTTTCATCATACCCAGTTGTGTGACGTTACCTTGCCTAGGCCATAGGGTTTGACCAACCAATGCCTACTACAACCAGATTATAACTCTTCACTTAAGATTTGTCCAATATAATTATTCCTTAAGCTACAATTTTGTTAGATCTGCAACCAAGTTCTTTAAAAATAGGAATATGTCCAATCATGGCATCAAAGCATCCCAATAATACTTTTACACTTATCCCATTTTCATCAATACTCAACCATTCAAAATAATGCAAGGAACAATAACATCCAACAATCATAAAGAGACCACAACACAAATATATGGGTGGAACCCAAGGCAAATTACTTAACTTTATTGATATGAAGAATGTTACAAAGATACAACAAGGGAGTGCGACCAACTGCATGTGGCTTTTTTACTAACTATAATTATCCAAGGCATAATTGTTTACAACACTTGTAAATCCAACCCCTTAAGCATTTGTAGTCTGCCTCTATATGTATTGTCTCTTCAACAATTCACTCAACCAACATCCAACTGGTCTACTACACCGACCCCAAAATTTACATAGTTGTAGAACTTCTTGACCAACATAGTTATTGACTTAACGAGAAATGTGACCTCAAAATGACAACTCTAGCCCTAAAAACCCATATTTTTGGGCTAAAAACATCAAACTCAACACTTAAAATTGAAAAATCATGTTCCCATAATTACCCTCCATTTTTAGGGTTAAAATTACAACCTTTGCTACCATGGCCTTAAATCCCTGTAAAGTTGCAAACAAAAACCTTAAAATCGACCTCTGAATCGAAAAGTGGTGCTCCCAAAAACTCCCCCTTTTTTGAGGGTTAAACTTGCAACTTGTTTGAAACCATGGCCTTGAAAATTGACACCATTGCGAACAAAAACCTTAAAATTGATCCTTGGATCAAAAAGTGGTGCTACTAGTGTCAACTCCTTTTTTTGAGGTAAAAAGTACAACTTGTTTGAAACCATTGACTTGACAATTGGTATTGTTGCGAACAAAAACCTCAAAATCAATCCCATAGTAAAAAAGCGGTATTATCGGTGGCTCCCCCATTTCCTTTGAGGTTAAAATTAGAACTTGTTTGAAATTGTGGCCTTAGCAACTTTTTTGAATTGAAAAGTGGTGCTACCAATAACACATTTTTATAGTCTTAAAATTGAAACGATTTCTAAACTCTAACCTAAAACACAAATAGCACTGGAAACAAAATCATTAAAAAAAAGAAAAAGTAAACATACAAATTTAAAAATACAAGGAAAAAACAAAATCACAGTGAAAAAAACTCAAAAGTAGAAAAAAAATATTATTTAAAAAACTTTAATTTTATTTGTATATATCTATGCGGTTAATATATCTCTTAGGTGAATATATCTCTTCGGTGAATATTGTCTTTGCGGTGAATACATACTACAATGAATATTATCTCCGAGGTGAATTGATGTAGTGAATATATCTATGCGGTGAATATTATTTCTATGGTGGTGAATATTATCTTTGTGGTGCTATTGCGTGAATATTTATCTCTGGGTCTACGGTGAATCTATTTTGCGGTAAATCTGATTTACGATAACTTTGTTAGCGACTGTTCAAACCCTTCTGTTAAGTTTCTTATTTATTTATTTTTCTTTTCAATATGAGTAATTCACCATTGATACCTAAATCTAATAGAGGAAGGGCTAACAAAGTAACCCTAGATAGTTTGCATGAATCTGTAGAATCAATTGAAAAACATTTGCATGACTCTATATAATCAATAGAAAAATGTTTGCATGAATCTATAGAATCGATAGAAAAACATAGAGAAGAGAGAGAAGCCAAACTTCAAAGTGAATTAGTAGCAATGCTTCGAAATGCGTTAGTGGCAATGCTTGATAATAAATTTAGATCCTTCGAGGATAATATTCAGAGAGAGATGGAAAATAAACTATTAGGGTTTCAAACTCAACTACACAAAATGGAGGCTTGATGACAATAAATAGAAAAAACCAACCAAGAACAAAAATAATCAACGAAGGAAGAAGAGGTTGATGAAAATAACAATCTTAGGGACAAGATTAAAGAGCTAGAAGACAAGATAATTAAGAATTTGTCCCTAAATAGAGTGGAACACAAATTGGATATCAAACCTATCAAAGAGGAAATGAATAAGCCCATAGAGTTAGACCATGAACGTAACAAAAGAGCCTTGAACATCATAATCTTTGGTATAAAATAACAAAAAGACGAGGACACATTAGCAATAATCAAGGAGGAATTAAAAAATAAATCACAAATTGAAACAATTGGCCTTATAGAAGCAAAAATGTTGGGAAAAACAATTGAAAATAAAGATAGGTTGATTCGGGTTATGGTAAGCTCTAATGCCCATAAATATGACATACTTAGTAAAACTCCGATCTTAAAAAGGTATGAAATATTTATAAATGAAGACCTCATTCCAGAAGATCAAGCTAAATTAAGGAAGGGGGTTCAAAAGGTAAAGGAATCCATAAAGGAAGGAAAATGGGCAATAATTAGGAACAAAAAAGATATTATTATGCATAAAGACCAAAAGGTTAACAATAAATAACAATTTGAGACACTTCATATCCTTTCTTGGAACTGTCGAGGCTTTCCTTGGAACAAAGGGCCTATATTAAGTTGGATCCCAATTGAAATTGATATTGTATTTCTAGTTGAAACTTGGGAGCATGAGGAATCTAAGGTCCTTAACATAGATGGATTCATACTGTGGTCAACATGGAATAAGAAATCATCCCGTAGAGGGGTTGGAGGCATATATGGTTACATAAGAAAAACATTTCTTTTCACATTCGTCTTCATAAAAAAGATCCTCTCAATCAGTTAATTTGGGTGGAGATTTCAGATGTCAATGCTAATAAGATGTAAATAGCAATTTGTTATTTTGCGCCTATTAATTCTACCTTTTATATAAAAAAAAATCTAGATAAAAATTGTCCCTCTAAAATCTTAGAATAAGATATTTACAGTCTAAGAAATGCAGGTAGTATCCTCCTGCTAGGAGACTTTAAGCTTGAACTACAACTAATTAAGCTATTATCATAAACAACGATTCAAATCCTAATCCTCTGTGGCTAGGTGAGGACCTTGTTTTAGCTAATAGATATAAGAGAAATTCGAAAGACTTGACCGAGAATTTATATGGTACTAAGCAAATCAAGCTTTGCAATTCTCAATATCTAATCATTTGTAATGGTCTAATGAAGTGGTCGAAATCTAACCAAATAACTTGTATCCATGGGATGGGTAGTAGTGTTGTGGACTACGTGATATCATATAGCATTGTTTACAGCTAAATATTAAATTTTGACCTTTTAAATGACCATGAGCTTGACTCTGATCATAGACATTTAATCCTAACTCCAAACTTTACCATGCACAAAATCCCTCTTGAAGATAACTTTGGTAACCAAAGGCATCTACTTTTTGACAAAAATAAAGCTAATCTCTTTTTAAAGGACTTAAACACTCAATTAAATCTTATATCATATAAAAACAATATTGAAGACATCTATCATAATTTTACAACAATCCTCTCTACCTCCATAAAAATATTCTCTACCGAAGTGTTTTGTAAAAATAAGAACATAATTGTCAACCCTTGGTATCATAATGAGTGCAAAATTGCTAGAAAATCCATTAGGGATGCCTGTAATGAGTCTTTGAAATATGATAAGACTAATAGATAAAAAGCCCTAATTAAAAGAAAAAAAAGGTACTACATAAATAGAAAGAAAGAGAACCTTTTGCACCTTTCTAAGCTAGATCCAAACAAATTTTGGACGCAAATTTAGACTCGTAAAACTAAAGAAAATGCCATGATTCCCCTGAGAGACTAGAATTCCTACCTTAAAAATCTTTACGAATCCTGTAATGTCCTGGACAAAATTTCAAAAGTTTCTATAGAAGATGATGTTTTTTCTATAGAAGACATAAAATTTGGGGTTGAGTGACTTGCAAACGGGAAATCTAAGGACATCGAGGACTACCAAGTTGAAATATTAAAAATTGGAGGGCCTATTTTGATCCCCCCATATACACAAGCTCTTCAATTTAGTAGTCAAGCAGGGCTTCCCTAAACCTTGGACTCAAAGCCTCATTGTACATATTTTTAAAAGTGGGGGTAAAAACAATCCCTCTAATTATAGGACCATTATGATTAGTTCCATTTTATCCAAGCTATATGGAAGTATTTTGTAAAGAAGATAATCATATGGCTAGAAATCCGTAGAAAAGAGCTAAAGGTTAGGTTGGTTTTAGAGGCTATCATTCAACTATGGACTACCTTATCATGCTTAGGATCATTGCAGAGGAGTGTCACAACAATAAAACCAATCTCCTTTGTTGTTTCGTTGACTTTAGGAAAGCTTTTGACAGTGTTCCCATGACCAACCTATGGAATAGGTTAGAAGAGCTAAAAGTTCCCTCCAGTCTGAGAGTTTTTGATGTAATATTGTATGAGAACGTTATTGGCAAGTTTAGAAGCACCAAGGGTTGGTCATAAGAAATTAACTGCAATATAGGAGTCAAGCAAGGTTGTCCCCTATCCCCTACCATTTTTGGCATTTACATTGATAAGTTAGAAGATTGTTTGGAAGCCACATGTTGTGTTGGACCAACTCTTGCTAGTATAGTAATCATACTTCTTCTCTATGCCAATGATATTGTTCTTATGTCAAGGAATCCATGTGACCTTAGTAAATAACTTAGAATCCTCAAGGACTTTTTCTCTAGTACATGTATGACTGTGAATACTGACAAAACAAATGTTATGATCATTAAATCCAACAAGATCACTAACGATAATTTTGTATATGACAATAATATCTTGGAGAAAGTGTCTTCTTACAAGTATCTTGGAATTGATATTAATCACAATCTCAATTAGAACTATAACATTGAGAAAAGAATAAATGGAGGGTGGAAATCTTATTACGGGTTTGAAAATAATTGTAAATTAATAAACCTTTGGATACGGGATAAGAAAAATCTCCTCTTGTCATTCTTATTATCTTGTATGGTTGTGAAGTTTGGGGATGCAGTATCTCTCGAGAATCCTGGAGAAAGATAAAGTAGATCCAAAATAATTTTATAACTTATAATCTAAAAATTAAGGGCA
>ML785143.1:437179-477581 GCA_009831015.1 Picea engelmannii
GCATTTCTTCACCTTCATCAAGAGTCCAATTAGGATTTTCTGGAGGCTTATTTGGTGTAGAAGGTCCCTTTTTCGGTGGCATGTTGGTCAAGTATCACTTTTGAATCTTGATTTTGAGGCGGTTCTGCTAGACAATATTTATTTTGTTCTATCTCCCAAGTTTCGGCCCTTCTGGGTATGAAACTTTCTTTTAGGTAGTTCTATGATATTTCTTCTCTACAATGCCACAAGTCTGATAAAAAATGGATGTACCGAGTGGAATTTACGGTAATTTCCTCACAACTTGTCGATTTTTTGTCTTTCCAAGAAATCTCACTTGTATAGCATGCCCCGCACAAAATAATTGATATCAAATTCTGAAACTTGCACCCAAAATACTACAGACTGTCCACGATCCAATGAAACCAGTCCCACTCAATTTGGATACTCTAACAAGAAGTTATGATTGTTTTACCTGGAACACCTTCTTGAGACTAGTCAATAGGACTAGTCATATACACTATCTTACACAAGGTGTATCTACAAATTTAAGATGACCCAGAAGCTGAAATTTTTACCACAGATACCTTACTAATTTTTATAAATGGCCTCCGGAGTTCAGGGTTTGAAAATTCCGCAATGACTCATTTCAGGATGATTCCATAACCCTATCTTGTACAGGTTGTATCTCCGAAAGTATAAGGCCTCAGGAGCTGAATTTTGAACCCAACGTACCTTGATCCGTATACTAAATATCCTCCAAGCAGTACCTTTTGAAATGTTGTAGAAAAAAAGTTATAGCGAAAATTCCACGGTGTCTCAGATGTAGCAGCGAAACCCCAAGACCTTGAGCTCTAATTCCATATGTTAAGAACCAAACATCAATATAGCATAGAAAAACCTCAGGAAAAGTACTCAAGGCCTTGAAAAAGAGGTAATTTCAGATAATAAGCCTCTTCGAGGGGGAAACCTCCTTTTACCCCACTTAAATGTTCAAGTACAAGATGATTCAAAATGAAAATGTCTCCTTGGTATATATAGGAGACTAGGAGGTATAATTAAAACTAATGGCCTAAAGTGGACATAAATAAAATAACATTACTAATATAATATGCCCCAATTAAGGGGTAATGAGCCAATATTAGGGCTTAACACATTCCCATACTCAGATTGCAAAATGTCAAGTGAGTCATGGCCACTAAATATACACTATGGATCCATGTCATTATGAATCGGCATAGCCACCAAGAATACACTGTAGATCTATGCTCTAAAAGGACTCTAATTCGAACATATCCATAAGACATACAAAGTGGATTTATGTGTCAATACAAATCATGAATACTCCGTCGCAACCTGGACCAAAATGATGAGATCTAAGGTCTTCATTTCCATCGTCCCTAAGTAAGAATATAACCATGTCATTAGAGGTGTTGAAGTCGAACATGGTAGAAACCACTTGATTATCGGTCAATGATGATAATTGTTAACAAGTGCGAGGGAAATCACTATTGATGTCAATGCCTCCCAAGGTACCCTACTACAATCCAACGAATGTGAATAAATGAGTTGAAGTCGAACACTCGATGGAATCTCTCAATCAGGGGTCAATGATGCGAACCCACTGTTGAAAGCGAAGAGACCTGCCATTGAGGCATGTAGGCTCTAAGGCACTAAATGATTTCTAAGTCTTTTTCCTGGATAATGAGTTGAAGTCGACAAGAAAAGACTCGTCACAGGAGGGCCTTGATGTATCCTCCATCAATGACATGAAATAAGTAACAGATTTGAAGTAGATCAGAGTATGAAGTGATTTGAAACTGACTCGGGGAAGGCCGACATGGTAGAAAATTTATAACTTCATATGGCTGACTCAATAGAAGGTTTATTTAGGTTGGACTTCTCTTGAACATATGAACGACACGACAATGGTCTTGGCAGCATTGACTCAAGGAGGACCCAACATATAAATTTGTGGATGGTCAAACGAGAGACAAATGGATTTCCCAACCCGGATACAATGATGAAGGGGGGTGTCATGTTCAAGAGTGACTATTACTGCCACTAACACAAATATAGAGACACATTTCTTTCTCAATTTTTCCCCACCATTTCTGGCGAGTACCTCTTTATTTTTACGCAAGCTCGAGGAAGATAACATATGCTTGTTGATGTAAGCTCATCCTTCGGACGAGTCCCTCGGAGTATGTTTAAAGAACCCTAAGAAGGAGTTGTTCGATCCCATATGGGTCTTTCGATGTTTGTTTAACGAGTCCAAACAGAGAAAACTCAGGGGGTTTTCATGTTTAAAGAGTCTAAAAAATACTTAAAGAGAAATCCATCAGTTCCTTTTTCGTAAATTAATCTGATGAGACCGAAAAAGTGATAACCTATCGCTCATCAAATGTTTTCTTCAAATACATTTACGAGCATGGAAAGAACAAGGTCGCTCGGCAATCTTTTTGTTTTTATGGAGCCTGAAAAAAGCTTAAAGAATACTCCATAGGCTTTGTTTTTCATGTCACCATTACGAGTTCGAAAAAACGACAAAAGACTACTCGATTACATTCTCATGGTTTCACGAGCATGAGAAAGAACCAAGACTCTGCTCGGAGTTTTTCCTGAAAAACCCTAAAAGGATTTGTAAAAGCAGACCCTTGTTCCAAAGTGAAAGCAATACAATGTACTGAACAAGAACCTATGTATGTGATCAATGAATCATACAATAAAATAAGATTAGTTTTATGGGAAAGAAACATATCATTGTATTATAATAAGTAGAAAGTGGAGATTACAACCAAAGCCTTAATGTCGTAAGGTCCCCTTTCGATGGCCCTTTTCTCTAACACGCACACCTTTGCTCCAAAGCCTTTGAATGAAGGAGATCCACCATGTAGCTTGTAGAACTAAAGCAAATCTCCCAAGAAGAAGTAGAAACTATCCATATAAATATTATCCTATTCAACCTTAGCCTTTTCTATGAGAGATGCCTCTTTATATAGTGTGAAAGAGAGATGGGTGAGGAGATTAGGATGATCCCACCAAATCAAAGAAGCAAGTAAGATCCAAACCATTCGGAGGCCACCTCATCTTCTAGAAGATCCCCTTCTAGAACTTTCGTGAAGTTTGACTTTTCCTTAGATTTTGGCATCGTCACACCCAAGGTATTTCACAGCCTGCAGAGACGTCGTAGTCCAGCTCTAGAGCAGGGTGCGACGATCAGGCATCGTCGCACCCCATGCATTTTGCAGGGTGTGACGACCTTCCTTAATAAGGTTTTTGAGAAAGGAAATCAAATCACTCTCTTCATGGAGAAAGATTCTTTTGTCTTTTCTGGGAACATGAACACATGTTGTCAATGGATCACTGGGGTGAACAAAATAATGTGTAACATAATGCCCCCCAAAGTATGAAGTTAGAACTCGTGACAGCCAAAATACTTTGTAGAATGTGTGTGTCGAATAAGGAGCGCATCGATCGGGAACATGCAAACAATCAAGCATCAACATAATAATATACCATCATCTAAGGTAGGCATTCCCATACTCAGATTCCAAAATGTCAAGTGAGTCATGGCCACTAAATATACACTATGGATCCATGTCATTATGAATCGGCATAGCCACCAAGAATACATTGTAGATCTATGCTCTAAAAGGACTCTAATTCGAACATATCCATAAGACATACAAAGTGGATCTATGTGTCAATACAAATCATGAATACTCCATCGCAACCTGGACCAGAATGATGAGATCCAAGGTCTTCATTTCCATCGTATCTAAGTACGAATATAACCATGCCATTAGAGGTGTTGAAGTCGAACATGGTAGAAACCACTTGATTACCGGTCAATGATGATAACTGTTAACAAATGCCAGGGAAATCACTATTGATGTCAATGCCTCCCAAGGTACCCTACTACAATCCAACGAATGTGAATAAATGAGTTGAAGTCGAACACTCGATGGAATCTCCCAATCAGGGGTCAATGATGTGAACCCACTGTTGAAAGTGAAGAGACCTGTCATTGAGGCATGCAGGCTCTAAGGCACTAAATGATTTCTAAGTCTTTTTCCTGGATAATGAGTTGAAGTCGACAAGAAAAGACTTGTCACAGGAGGGCCTTGATGTATGCTCCATCAATGACATGAAATAAGTAACATATTTGAAGTAGATCAGAGTATGAAGTGATTTGAAACTGACTCAGGGAAGGCCGACATGGGAGAAAATTTATAACTGCAGATGGCTAACTCAATAGAAGGTTTAATTAGGTTGGACTTCTCTTGAACATATGAACGACACGACAATGGTCTTGGCAACATTGACTCAAGGAGGACCCAACATATAAATTTGTGGATGGTCAAACAAGAGACAAATGGATTTCCCAACCCGGATACAATTATGAAGGAGGGCGTCATGTTCAAGAGCGACTATTACTGCCACTAACACAAATACAGAGACACGTTTCTTTCTCAATTTCCCCCCACCATTTATGGCGAGTACCTCTTTATTTTTACGCAAGCTCGAGGAAGATAATATATGCTTGTTGAAGCAAGCTCATCCTTCAGACGAGTCCCTCGGAGTATGTTTAACGAACCCTAAGAAGGAGTGGTTCGATCCCATATGGGTCTTTCGATGTTTGTTTCACGAGTCCAAAGAGAGAAAACTCAGGGGTTTTCATGTTTAAAGAGTCTAAAAAACACTTAAAGAGAAATCCATCGGTTCCTTTTTCGTAAATTAATTTGATGAGATCGAAAAATTGATAACCTACCACTCCTCAAATGTTTTCTTCAAATACATTTACGAGCATGAAAAGAACAATGTCGCTCGGCAATCTTTTCATTTTTATGGAGCGTGAAAAAATCTTAAACAATACTCCATAGGCTTCGTTTTTCGTGTCACCATTATGAGTTCGAAAAAACGACAAAAGACTACTCGATTACATTCTCATGGTTTCACGAGCATGAGAAAGAACCAAGACTCTGCTCGAAGTTTTTCCTGAAAAAACCTAAAAGGATTTGTACATGTGACAAATGTATAAAAACAAACCAAAAAAACGGACCCTTGTTCCAACATTGCACCCCTAGACTTTCTATCTACAAAAAATCAACCACTTTTAAAGTTGTTAGGACTTTAGGGTTTATATGAAGCATAAAATAATATAATATACAAATGAAAAGTAATAAAACTCAATAAAATAGGTAAAAAACCATATTTCACTATTTCATTTGTAACTTCACCCAAACCTTTGCTCCAAACCCCCTTTTTACCTCGATTTTCAATTGTGGATTGCGGAGTGCACGACTGATCATTCCACGAATAGTCTCCGCAAAAAAGGTAATCTTCATTTCTTTCATCTTTCCATGGATTAAAATTCGATTTTCAGTGGTTCAAAATGTGCTTTTGGGTTGACTTTTGAGGTTACCCATGCGTGGAGGTCGTCGCATGTGCCTTATATCGAGACCTGCGACAATATAGGATTGTCGCAGTCAGCCATTAAGCTAGGGTGAGACGACTCTGCACTGTGAAAATGCACAGGCCTACGAAAATCGTGGCCCAAAAGTTTTAAAAGATTAAACCAACAAGAAAAACCCTCCAAGAAAGAAAATTATGATGCTAATCTCTTTTTATGGTTCCTTGGCAGGTCTTCCATGATCAAGATGTTGGAATGGCGTGAGAGAGAGCACGAAGAGGAATATTACTTTGTCAGGAATGACCCAGGAACTGTGATGGCCCTCTGGTAGGGTGGTTGTTTAAATTATTCAAGATTCAGGGCATGAGGGCCCAGTTGAGACTACTTGAGTAATTGGTTCACATGTGGGATGTGAACGAGCAGGTGTTTCATGTGGGTGCCCACACACTGACCATAGATATCGAGGATATCTACTTCCTAACAGGACTATCTCACTGTGGATCTCGAGTAACACTTACAGGTAGCAGGGGTGGCGGTAAGCCTATGAACCACTACATCAGTGAACATTCTGTGTCGGGTACCCAGAAACATAGTAGTAAAGTCACTATTAAAGATGTTCTAGACTTGCCTCTACAGACCATCCTCTATACTATCACACGCATAGCAGGGAGTGCAGCTCCCCACATGGCTCTTTAGAGTTATTTTCAGTATGCAATGGAGTGTATGGAGCCCCGAGTCTTCAACTGGTGCGAAGGGGTTCTTAAAAGTATGAAGAAACAACTGACCAAGTGCAGAAGTGGCGGGTTGAAATAGTTTGGATACGGTTCTATTTTGGTATCCTTATTCCTAGAGAGGGTCCCAGTTTTATGCTTGCAAGTAGAGTGGGGTATACCTGCTCCACAGGATTCGAGAATGAAGAGGTGGGTAGACCTCACGGTCCAACATCCAGTCGGTCCCATCGTTAATTATAAAGATGTCTTCTTCGACTAGTTGAGAACTCAAATGCTCATGGTCGATGATTATGCCTACGCCAGGTTGGATTTCTTTGGAGATCCAGGCCTTTCTCTTCCCGAAGGTTCCCAGTGAGGCGACATATGTAAGAATGAAATTTTGTTTATATAACGTTTTTGTTATTTTTAATGATATAAAATGTTTTTTATGTTGTTTATCCGATGACTAATCAAACGCTCTTTGATGATGCAGATGTGGGACCTTATCGTCCTCCAAGTTCATCCCCTATCCAGAGGCGAGGGGAGAGAGGTGACGTAGCAGGAGAAGTTGTTGTTGACTTCGAGACCTTAGAACAAAATATGGAGGGACTCACAATGAATATCCCATATGCCTCTATAGATGATATTCTGAGGCATTACCAACACCACACAGTGGGCGTGTCTGCTTCCATCGGTCGACTGCTCCGTAGAGTAGCACGGGCAGTCGCGTGTTATAGCGAGCAACATCCTTGATGCTCTATTGTATATGAACCCATGTGCTTCACATTTTTTATATTTTGGTCTTCAGACAAAAACACTTTTTGTAAAATTTTATCGTTATTAATATGAGGCTCCTACCGGCTTACTTGTTTTATGTACAAAAATGTGATTGGATTTTATAAATGTCTCAAATTTTTGTCTAACACATAATTAGAAAATGCATCTATTAATGTATTTAGACATAATGGAATGTGTTGATATTCAATGTAATCAAAATGACATTCCAAGAGGTGAATTCATAAATATACCCTTAACAAAGTAGAACTCCAGATGGAATAAACATTACTCAACTGTAAGACCACTAACTGTGAATCATGTCGTACGATAAGATGACGGATTCCAAGTGAAATAGTGTTGGTCAATAATTCGATGATTTCACTGTATTCCATGATATTGTTGGTTGCATGACCAAGGCATACACCATGTAGACTGATCAATTCATCCGTAGGTGCATAGATTGCCCAAACAACAGATGCTAAGTTTTGAGTACTGCAATTAGTGCCATCAATGAAGCCAATGTAGGTTAGTGAAGACATCAACATCTGGAAACCAAGCACAATGCAAGGTAAGCAGTCGAAAGGTGGAACCAAACAACAAAAAAGCACATAAGAGTATGATACACTAAAAAATACACAACACTCATGCAAAAATGACTTAAGAATAGTACTTCTTCAAGTAAAGCCCATTTTTGGGTTCACTTAAAGGAACTCCATCATAATCTACCAGCTCATAAGCTCCCTTCTCCAACACTCGTTTCACAATATAAGGACCCCACCACATGGGCTCGAATTTATCGGCCCCTAGAAAATCACGATCTTGCTCGTAAAGAAGAACTAGATTAGCTTCAGAAAAAACACGTGGCTTGACATGCTTGTCATATTGGACTTTAACACATTTTTTCTAAGTTTCAAGAACTAAGGAAGCATCACGACAGGTTTCGTCTAATTTCATCAAATACAAAAGACGTTCTTCCTCAGCAGAGGTGTTAGGGAGAAGTTCGACAACTAGTTTCAAATATGGTATCTCACATTCAATCGGAAATATTGCTTTGATACCATATACTAACTAGAAAGGTGTGAATCCCATGGCAGACTTAATGGATGTCCGATAGGCCCATAATGTTGAGAACAACATTGTGTGCCAATTTGACGTATGAATTCCTCCCATCCGTCAAAGTATAGTAGTGAGAACTTTATTAATTGCTTCAACCTAGCCATTGGCATGTGGATAATAGGGGATTGAGTTTTCATGGCGAAGACCCAACTTCTCAGTAAGTTACGACATCATAAAATTGAGAAAATGACTACAGTGATCAGTAATGATGTCTTGAGGGACACCAAATCTAGAAATGATATGATTGAATATGAATAAAGCTGCAGTTTTCTCGGTATTATCAAATGTATGCATCGCCTCGGCCCATTTAGTAAAATAATCCACAACTTCAATAATGTATCCATGCCCCCTGACCGAGTGAGGGTTGCATGTCATGAAGTAAATGCCCCATTTAGTGAATGGACCAACGAAAACTACAGGGTGAAGAGGAGCAGGGTGTGATCGTATCTTATTGTTGTAAGTTTGACAAGCGTGGCATTTCTGGACGACAGTAATGCAATCCTTAAACAATGAAGGCCAAAAATAACCAGCTCGTAAGATCTTTTAGGCAGTGGCATACGCAGACATATGATCGTTGCATGCTCCAGAGTGATAGTCATTCAAAGCTTTCTCAACTTCATCATAAGTGAGACATCGTCGGAATATAGAATCAATACCACGACGGTAAAGGGTATCACCAAGGATACTGTATTGACGGGCTTGATACCGTATACGACGACAATCTGCACTAGAAAAATCAAGCTGAAAAGTTTGAGTCTGGAGATAGATGATGATATCTTTGTACCATATATCATCATAACTAATCGGAAAGAGGGATTCTTCAGGTAAAGAATCCTCTGCCACATTTTTTGTCTCAGTAGAGGGAAGTTCACATATCAATTCGGCAAAAACCAAGGACTTCTTTGACTTGGTGCGTTTAAACTCCAAGTCAAACTCCTGGAGAATAACTATCCATTTGGAGTACTTGCCCCCCAACAATTGTCAAGTAAGGATATGTTGCATGGGGTTGCAATCAGAAATAACTGTGGTTCTGCATAATAAGATGTAGTGAGGAAAACGTTGAACAGCTTGAACAACTGCCATGGCCAATTTCTCCACATGTAAATATTTGGTTTCGGTAGTTGTGAGACTCTGAATCAAATAGTATATCACATGTGAATCATGTGAATCATCCTCTTGGACTAAAACCATAGCAATGGTAGAGTTCGAAGCAACTAAGTATAGGAAATAATCTTCGTTGTAGTCAAGGGGAAACAACAGTGGTGTACGGGTTAACGCGAGTTTCAAAGATTCAAAGGCTTTGTTTGTAGTATCATCCCATACAAAATCGTAACCTTTCTTGAGGAGCTGAGTGAATCCTTTCGTTAATTCGGCGTAATTGGGAATGAATCAACATAAAAAGTTTGCCTTCCCTTGCAAAATTTGGAGTTGGCGTAGCGTGGAAGGAGGAGATATATTAAGAATAGCCTCAACCTTCAAAGGGTCTACCCGAATCCCATGTATAGACACAATGAAACCAAGAAGTCAGTAAGATTCTACACAAAAAACACATTTGTGCAGATTCAGACGTATGTGATAATAACGACAACGTGCAAAAATGGCCCTTAAATGTGACAGGTGATCTTGACGACGCATGGAATGCACTGGTAAATCATCGAGATAGGGTTGTACAATGTGCTTAATGTCATGAAAAGCGTAAGACATATCGCGATGAAAGGTCGCACCAACATTTTTGAGACCAAAGGGTAGTTTCTGGTAGGCAAAGGTTCCCCGAGGGAAAATAAAAATAGTCTTGTGTTGATCTGTTGGTAGAATATTGATTTGATTATAGCCGGACAAACCGTCCATCAAGAAGAAGATTTCACTCCCAGCACAAACGTCAACGATCTGGTCAACGGAAGGCGTAGGATAATTTTCCTTAGGAAAAGATTTATTTATATCCCTATAATTGACACAAACATGGATTGTGCCTTGTTTCTTATTCACCGGAACAAGATTAGATACCCAATCAGTCAAAGCCACAGGATAGACAAAGCCAACTTTAAGAAGTTTTTCAACTTCAAGCTTGATAACAACAACTTTACGTGGATGTACTGGGCGAATTCTCTGTCGAACGGGTTTAGCATCCGGATAGGTCTTAATCTCATGCACAACAATATCGCGATCAATCCCTGGCATTTCTTCATAAATTCAGGAAAAAACGTCATGGAATTCTTGAAAAGGGGCTTTATAAGTGCGAACCTCATCAGTAGAACATGAGGCACCGATATGAACATTTTCCATTACTCCAGGTTTAATTGATATTTCAAGAGGAACGGTAGGTTAAATGTTACTCAAGTTCCCTTCATACAAAACATTGTGTGTTGACTCGGGAACAGAAGAAATAACAACAACGGTCGACAAAGTCGAAATCCATTGGTAACTCTCTATGGTGTCACGTTCTAGGAAAAGAATAGAACGATGATGTCCATCGTCCCATGGAGTATCTTCCATAGACATGACTGACATGATCATCTCATCAATCGGAAAGATCACGTGAAACAGATTAGGAGATGTATCACAAAGAGAAGGAGGAGAAGGAGTTGTTGATTGAATAGCTTGATAAGATGATTCGACTGGACTTAAAAGCATTCAGTCACCGTAACGAAGAAAATCACCAGAGCTAGGTACTATCCATGGTTCATATGAACCAGGGGTTTTAGGAACAACGGTTGAGATCATGTTAATCGAAGCGACAAAAGGAGGAGGAATATCGGGTGGTGGCATAATAAATGTACCCATCAAGATGGAATATTTTAAAAGACCCACGTCGACATTCTCATAATCGGGAGGTATTTTCGAGATAAAAGGTACATTTCTAGTACGGGAATCAGAATTAAAGAATGTTAGTTGATCAACAGTAACGACCTTTCCTTGGTGCGGGAAAAGTAACACACGAAAAAGGGTAGACACAATTGTGCGCATGGAATCAATCCAACTACGACCAAGTAGAAGGTTATAATCAAGAGGTTGTTGGCACAGGGGCAGACCCAGGGTTCAACGCTACAACAACGCACTAACAAAACCCTAAATACCAGCCCTTTCAGCAACACTTGTGAAGCAGAGGAAGTCTCACCCGAGGTAGAGGCAGAGGTGGTTGCAGGACTCCAATGTCTGCAACCTTAGCTGAGACACAGACCTATGACTGTAACACCTTAATAGGGAACTTAGCAGTTATAGTTCATCAATATCCAGTCTTAGTTTACAGGGAAATTAAACCCTAATTATAGAGCATTGCAGTATTCAACCAGATCTACTATATTCAAGCACTAAGCAGCTCCACATAGGCAAGATCTAGTATTCATCCATACTATTAAGAACATAGCATTAACATATCTATCTACCATTCATTTATATCAAAGAACTAAGAAAGTAAACATATAAACACACCAATACATCACACAAAGCAGAGCAACACAACATGTATGTGGTTCACCCCCACCCTGGGGATACATCCACCAACTCTTTGTCCTCTTTATTGGCTTCTCTTAATCTTCTTACATGCACAAATCCTTAAGATCAACTTCGCAGAGGACAGGAGATCTGCGCACTCTCCGCTAGATCCTCCTTCCCTGGGTTACAGCACAAAGTCTCTTCACAATCTCTTACATTCACTTGCACTCAGCCTTGCAAGTTTCACACAGCATGCACAGAGCTCTTACAGTCCTTCGATCACATAGATCGAACTTTAGCACATAGCATACCCCTTCCTCCTTTTTCTTACATCGCCTAGCTACTTTATTTATACATTACAAATTCGGGCCTAAACATGGGTAAACCCATGGGTCGACATTCCCATACCCGTTACATAAGCCCAAAACCCAAAAATACCCTAAAAAGGGGTCGAGATCCCACAATCTCTACCTCGTCTTGTGCTTTGCCTTCGACAGCCTGTTGAAGTCCCAAAAATAGGTCAAACATGACCAAGGAAACTCAAAACTTGGTCAAGGGCCAACAGGCCCCCAACACTCACCTGTGACTCGTCCCGAGTCACTTTGATCTAGGTAGCTCTGTTTCAAAATCCTCGATCTTGGCTTGAGCTGCTTTGACTTGTTGTTGTGCCACGACCTCATGTTCAACGAACTCTTGTATGATTTCTTCGTTGACAGGTCCCTCTAGGCGTTGTTCAACTACAGTGACGACTTGCTCCAGTTCTAATCCTCGACCTTCGATCTCTGTGAACAGTTGGTAAGCCTCATTCTGTATAGGTTGGAGCCTCTGAGTCACTTCCATGACTTTGCTCTGAATGGTGCTGCTCTTGGGATCGCTTCATTCTTTCAACAGCTGACAGAGGCTTAAACTGTGCTTGTATTGTTTCTGCTTGCTGCTTCGCCTCCTGGAGTTGTGACTCCAGTGCCTTCAGTTCTAGATTCTCAGTGAGTTTCTCATACGTCCAGGCACTACGATCACTTAATTTCTTGCATTCCATGGGAAGGACCTTTATTCTCTCAATTGCGCTCCGGGCAGTTGCTTCTCTTTGATCCCTTACATCCTGCAGAGTGTCGGGCACTGTGCGGAGCTCTAAGTTTGTTATTCTTTGTTATAGTTGTTGGATAGCTTCTGCAAGCTGCTCTACTTGATGTGTGACTCGGTCTTCTGCCTGTGGCTCTAAGCCTGTCACATAGCGGAGTTCTATGTTGACTGCTTCTTTCACTTCGAGTTGCTCTACGAGCAACTGTTCTTTTTCTTGTCGAATCTGTGTTTTCTCCTCTTCCAATTTTGCCTAGAGAGCAACCTTCTCTTGCTCTGCAACTTGGTGTTGTTCTATGAGCACTCCTTGAACTTGCTTCAAGGCATGGGTGGCTTGTTCTGTTTCTTCTTGTGCGCGACGAAGGCGAGCTTCGACCGCATCAGCTAGTCGGCGGAGTTGGGATGGCTCATCTCCCAACTCAGGTTCTTCCGTTGGCACGGGCGTAGCGGACACTGTGTGGCTGGACTGAAGGGCCTGCTGTACCCCTCGGAGTTTGACCTCGATCCTGTTGTACATTTCCTCCTGCTTGGCTTCTTGTTTCTCCAAGATTTCCTATGAGGCGTCATTTACAGCTGCGATGATGAAGTCAAAATCATCGGTAGTGAGTACATTCTACATCTTGGTCAAGGTGGCTCTGGATTTCTTCCGGGAAGAGGGTTTCGAGGGAGAAACCTTCCTCTTATTTAAGGGATCAGTCTCATCTCTAGGCGGTGTTACTTCACCTTGATTTTGCTCATCTTCCTTGACATTTATTTCTTCCACTTCATCATCACCCCCTCGGCCAGGTGCTATTGAGGCAGTCTTTTCTGAGGCGTTGCTTAAGTTTTGGACCTCTTTGGTCTTCTTCCTTCTGTTGGGTATGGGTGTATCATGTTCTTTGTGCATGGTCTCTGGGCTATCAAGGTCAGACATCTCTACAGGGTCTGCGGGAATAAGGAGGTTTTTCGACCAGTCCTTAGTGATCTCCTCAAGGTCCTCTTTCATGAGCTTGTAGTATGACTGAAGCTCCTCCTTGTGCTAGTCTACTCGCGTTGTAATGTAGATGAAGTCTCGATCTGTGTGAAACTTCATCAGGATTTGGAACCTCTGTAGGGTGTTTAGAGTCATGCGAGGTTCAGCTTCGATGGCTCTCTTTAGCTGGAGGTAAAATTTATGAAAAAATGTGTTCGATTGCCACTGCTTCCCCATATCACTCGAGTACCAGAGCGTGGTGAACTTCGTAGCAAGCGGCTCGAATGGCTCGATGTCCGGGAAGGTCGCACCTTCCGGCATTTCCCAAGAAACAAACGCGATGAGGATCAGGAGCCAGCTAAAATGGAATTCATATCCCGATCATGTGCTTCGCGGCAGTCCAGTTCAAGCTTATTAACTAGGTACTTCGCCCAGTTCATTTGTAGACCTTCCACGCACTTCCCTGCAAGGTCAACGATAAATCCTATGACCTGCGTAGGTCGGTTCTTCCTTACTAGCTTTCCTGCAATTAATTGGCATGCTAGGCACACTGCGTCATTCTGGATGGAAGCTACCTTGTAGCCTCACATCCCCTTCTCAGCATCGTCGTATGATCCTTGATCTTCTGTGCTAGTGCGCGATATGTGGCTTTTCTTGGATAGAAGTCCTGCAGATCAGGTCCTTTCATACTCAATCCTGTGATCCTATGGATCAACGTCGGATTGACTATGATACGGCAGTCGATCCATAAGTATCCACCATGGTAACATGAAATTAGTAGCTTGACACAAGCGTTAACTTTCTGGTGCCTTCCGAAGTGTGGGATTTTCATTACATTCAGCAGGGTGGATTGTGCGAGGTTCATCATCCACGGCTGGGGGATTATCTTCGAATTCTTCCCCTTCATCTTGGTCAAGTATTTGTACGGGGCAAGCATGCTATGGTTCTTGCGATCTCTGAGGTTGAATTCGTTGAACTTCAATGCTGTGATCTTGTCCTGTTGTTCTCTCACTGAGCGTATCCCCTTCGAGAGGTACGCAGTAACCATGGTGTACTCAAAATCTCTTGGCACACTATCTCGACTCACCGCACCGGCCAGAGGCAGGATGTAGTTGGGCAATATGGTCGGGATCAGCTTCGCATTTGCTAGGTCATCTTTGTGCTTGGTTCTCTTCTCTGATGTTGGTCGGGATGGTCCGGATCTGTGAGCAATCGACGGAGAGGCTTTCACTCCTCTCGTCGACAACGCTTGTACACCCACAAACATTACTCTTTCAATCATGAGGTCAATGAGTACCTCCTTCACAGAATCTTCGACTGTGCTAAGTTCTTCGGACATACGCGCTCATGGTTGAATCTCTTGGGTTTGAAGAGTAACTAGTCAATGCAACGGGACGGATGGTGATAGCGTGATGATCACTATGTGGAAAAAACTAATCTGTGGGCTCAGTTTCATGGTTAGAAAAAGTGTTCTCGGTGCAAGTCTCGACGGAATAAATAGATAACGAGGCAACGGGTCTCTCCAATGGGCGAGAAGCCTCCATTAACTCAGTTCTATCTATTATAGCGTGGTCCCAACGGTCTGATGGAAAGTTGTCTGACCATAAATGCCTTCCTACCCATTTGGGGTGTCGTTCTAACGGTTATATTGTTCCCAACAGCTATATTGCTTCGCTATGGCGAAGTGCGATGTGGCATTGTTCTAATATCCCGACGAAGTTCCAGTTTTGCAATTTTTCCTTCTGCGAAGTTCCCTCTGGGACCTTCTGTAACTTTTCAATCTTGGCTCTCTTCTTACTAACCTTTCTAGCCTTTCTCCCAGTGAGATTTGTCTCAGTATTCCTCTTCCCATTTTGATTCTTATCTTCTTTTGGCATAGTAACTTCGCACTGTTGATATTCCTTCCTAGGATTCAGGGGCGATACTTCCTCTTTATCTGGGGTAGGTGCTTCAGTCTTCTGTGAGTCTCCTTGTGTTCTTGCAACTTCGACATCCAAATATCTTGTATTAAATAGCTTTGGTCTATTTTCATGTTCTTTAATCAATTGTGCGGTCCTCCTAGTCATGAAATCTATGAACTCTTGCTTCTTTTTCTCTAAGACTTCTTCTTCTTTCCTTCTAGCCTGATCTCCGTCAACCCAAGGTTTTCCTAGTAATATAGCAAATTGGGCGTTGTTCTCAGTAAATTTAAAAACTTCAAATTCTTCCTCTGTCGAAGTTCCATGGGCACTCATAGATATCTGGGTGAGCTTTCCACATAGGTTTATCAGCTTTCCTCTGAATAATCCTATTCCTCCCAATGAAAGAATCATAGCAGGCTTTCCTAAAAGTTCCCAAGTTCTTTATGTCATAATATTTACCTGTGTTTCTTCATCCAAAACACAGTTAATGTTGAAGTCTCTTATTCTTTCTTCTATGCACTCTTTTTCTTTGAAGATCTCTGATAAGTTAATATGTCGGTGATCATTCAAGGTTTCTTTCATTTGCAGCAATACAGTCTCTGATTCTTTCTGGGTTTCTACCATGGTCTTAGTTGCTTGACCTTTCTCATGGTATTCTTGTCTCATATTCATTTTTTCAAGCTTAGCAATCATTCTAGGGCAATCTAAAACTTCATGTTCCATAGCCTTACAATAGAAACAACTAGGTCTTCTACCAGAACATTCCTTAGCCAGATGTCTCGATCTTCTTCAATTGTAACAAAGAGTTAATCCTCTCTTTTTCTTAAATGATCCCCATCCTTTCATGTACTGCACACTAGGATCATGGTAGCTAACCTGCAAAAAATTATTTCTAGGATCCTGCATCCATTTGTTAGTCCAAACATTCTCTCTATGCATAGGTATAACATATCTTTCACTATTCTTATCAGATATACTCATATCAAATCTTCTTTCATCTATCAGTGCCCTAGTTTTCAAGCTAGGACAAATCTTATCAAACATACCTAGATCCATACTTTTGAAACAAAAATTTCCACTTATCTTACTTTTAACAAAGCACAGAGCTTACAGATCTTACCTCTTTAAGAAAAAATTCTCACTTTTACCTTTCTCATAGCACAAAGCTTTCAGATCCTACCTCTTTTCTCCAGATCTGACCCTTCTTCTTGGCACAGAGCTTCACAGGTCAAGTTGAATTTTTGCGCACTAGGGCAACAGATCTATGCACGGAGCTTTTACAGTTTCAGGTCGGATCTTCGTACAAAGCTTCTTCTTCCTAAGTTCCTAGCAATCGCAGTTTCAGTCCCGGCAATGGAACCATTTGTTGGCATAGGGGCAGACCAGGGGTTCAACGCTACCACAACGCACCAACAAAACCCTATCTACCAACCCTTTTGGCAACACCTACGAAGCAGATGAAGTCTCACCGAGGTAGAGGCAGAGGTGGTTTCAGGACTCTAGTGTATGCAACCTTAGTTGGGACATAGACCTATGAATGTAACACCTTAACAGGGCACTTAGCATTTATAGTTCATCAATATCCACTCTTAGTTTACAACGCAATTAAACCCTAATTACAGAGCATTGTAGTATTCAACCAGAGCTACTATATTCAAGAACCAAGCACATCCACATTGGCCAGATCTAGTATTCATCCATACTATTAAGCACATAGCATTAACATCTCTATCTACCATTCATCTATATAAAAGAACTAAGCAGGTAAACATATAAACACATCAATACATCGCACAAAGCAGATCAACACAACATGTGCATGGTTCGCCCCCACCCTGGGGCTATGTCTGGTCCCTTGTAGGAACTTAATAACATGAGCGCATCGTGGAGAATATTTTGTATAAGGGTCGTCACCACAAATAAGGCAAGGGTAACAAGGTTTACATTTATCTTTATCATCAACGGGCTGTGTTTTGGACTTCTCAGATTGTTGGGTAGTATTTTTGTCCTCCTTATTCTTACCCTTCCCTTTCTTTTTATTTTTATTTTTACCGGTAGGTGTAGATTGAACCGAATTAACTTAAGAAGTTTTACCGGCATAAGGAGTAGGAGTAGGAGTATCTTGTACATTAGGAGCAGTAGACTTGGGATTGGTATGGCTGGCGTGTGTAGACTGAGTCTCAGCATGAAAGGTGCCAATCACACCATCAACAACATGATAAGCTACTAGAGGTGTTGGGGTAGGATTCATAGAAGGATGAGGAGCATTGGAGATCAAGTTGTAAAGTGTGTCCATTTGCGAATAAACGAGATCTAGGTACTGAGCATGACTAATCGCCTGCTCTTCAATGACGACACCACCCATGGCACCATCACAAGCGATAGGCCCAATGAGTGATTTGGTAAACCACTCAGACAACAGTTGATCAGGAAGGGAAACTTTGATTAAGCGTCTTCTCCTCCTCCACTCATGAATGTGATCAGAAATGTGAGTGGAAGAAGATTGTTTAAAAGAACTCAAAATTTTGGTCCATGTCTCGTATCGAATTCGCAATTGGTAATGTGTTAAAAAGGCCATGGCTAGGGTATTGAAGTTATTAAAGAATCATCTTGGTAACTCGATGTACCATTTTGTTGTCGAACTCGTAAGAATTCGTTGGAAAAGTCGTAATCTTATGGATTCATCCATCAATGAGTTGGACGAACACCAAAGATGGAAAGTCATGACATGGTTATTTGGGTATTCTCCTGATCAAGCGTCAAACTTAGAAATGTCCGATGGTAATTTGGCCGGTATGACAGGCCAATAAGGAGAATGTAAAACAGGATCTTTCAAAATCCTAGACAAGTCTGGTAAATCCAAAGTGGCAAGAAAAGGCAATTGTCTGTTCACTTAAGGAAACTGGTAGTTTTTAGGAGGAAGTCTTGTAGCTATACCAGTAGGACCATAAGCAGTCTGTAGATAGTTAGACAGTCCTGACAAATTCAGTTGTGAAGGGTTTTGATGAAGATTAGGTATGTTCCCTTAGAAAGGAACATTGGACTGATAATTTTGACCCCGGGTAGGATTCATAGAACCTGGATACGGTTGGCCGAGATTAGGGGGTACAAAAGAATTAACTCGAGGATGTTTCCCCCCAGACGGTTTTTAATTCCCTTGGAAAGAAATATTCCAAGGTTGATATTGTAACGCAGGTATACTTTGTCCATAAACTAAGTTATGGCCTCCGACTTGAGGTTTCCCCCCAAGTTGAGGTTGCCCCCCAAATTGAGGTTGTCCCCCAAATTGAGGTTGACCTCCAACATGAATCTGAAAACCAGAAGTGACAGAATGACCGATGCCTCCAACTATATTGGAGCCACTAGGGCCAGGATGATTAGATCCTCCTAACAAAGGTGGAGGAGGAACGTAAGGCCCCCAAGAGAGAACCTGGGCAGGTGTAGGAACAAATTGACTAGCAGCGTTATACCCAGGAGGAACAAAAATTCCAGTCCCTCCAGATGGATTTTGGGTAGGGATAGCAATGGAAGTATTCAAAGCATTATACCGAGGAGGAAGTGACGGATTTGGTCTTAGCATAAGTGGTGTTCCAATAGGAGCTTGATTGATAACCACATTTCCGGTAAAAACAGTCCTAGCTCGAGGGACCATAATAGAATGGGCCATCTAGAGAAGAAGAATCGAGTGAGAACTAACCAAAAAATGGTTTGAAACCATGGTGACATTTTCGGTTGTGTCAGTAAAATGATCTAAAGGTACCGTATAGGTAACAGACGTCTCAGGCATTTGCGATGCCATAGGTTGATTATAACTTATTCCTAGTGCGCCAAAAAGATCTCACACTGAAGAAGGGGCAGAGGTAGGATTAAAAATTCTAGCCATGTGAGTTGGGGTTCTAAATGATTCACTTTGAAAAAATGGATCATCTACTCTAGATACGGTGTTAGGTCTAGTAGGTACTTCAATATTCTCAACAACAACAATTTCTCTCGATGAATTCATCCGGAGTAAATGTGTGTCTTGTCTAATACTCAATAACAGATTTGGGGGAAGTCGGAATGTCTCTAAAGAATCCAAAACTATTCTAAATCCCTCTAAAGAGTGTGTGCTTCCAACCTCAGAAGCTACTTCGTTATTGACTACTCTCTCAGGAGAGCCTTCTGGTGAGTTAGGAAGCAAAGGGAGGTAACCTTATGGATCTTTCGGGGGTAGCCCTTGCATCCTACATGAACAACGAAGGTCGATGTTAGCTGATCCAAATAAAGAACAAAATAAATCTATGGCTAACTAGAGAAACAAACAACACTGACTAATAAAATCTAGAAATCAAACCAAGCAAACAAACCTTCTTATTTCGAAGTCACTAGTTGGTGATGAAATCCAACGTCGCGAAATCAAGACAAGGAGGGGTTGGGCTAAAGCGGGTGGAAAAGTTACGTTGACCACCTGCTTAACAAACTTACACCCTGGTGCAAGCTCCCACACATAATCGTGGGTATACCCTCCAAGGAGCCCGTATGAGTTTGGTCAACGTGGATTCCAGATACCGTGAAGACTTTCCCCTCCACATTCACCTCATGTAAAGACCCTAAAGAGATAGGCTACTAAGGTTACCAACTACAACAATGATGCCTGGGGAAACAGTCGACAGTCTGATCCACGTGAAAAGGCAGGGTATCTAGCCTGAAATCAACTCGAGAAGCTCCCACACATAATCGTAGGTATACTCTCAAGTGACCCCCAATAATACGCACAATCTTTACACTAAGACCAACAAAGCAGGGTGAGTAACTCTACCAATCCTAATGCGACCTCATGATTGACCCTTGTGTTAGAAGGGCTTCCCAGGACAAAATGTAGCAATTGGATTTGAACTCTCCCTATCACAAGATACTAGTGTGTGTTTTGATGCTTTGGAGAGTGTACCTTACAACCTATTCCAAAGCACTACCCTAGCTAATTGTTGGTGAAAATAATTCCTAGAAAATGAAAGTTGCTAATAAATTTTAAAGTTACATTGTATTTTAGAGGTTGTTGTTTACTCAAAAGGGAGATGGAAATGAAACTGATGATGTTGTGACCTTGATCGAATAAAATGCAAGAAGAGATGAATATTCAATATTTCAATTCAATGAACTCTAATTACATTAGGGAGAAGGTATTATTTTGAAGTACAAAAACTATGAATTGCAATTTCTCAATTTCGAATGAACTAAACTCCAAGTAATCATAAGGTACGAAATCTTCCAATTTCTCTCTTCAACAAATATGTCAAATGAAAGAATTTTCTTGTAAGCAATCACTAAAAAAGAAGAAATGATTTTAGTCCTCTCTTTTTCAAATCAGATTAGAGATATAACAAGGAAAAAGAAAGGGTAATGCAAGAAAATCAAGACATCCTCAACACAATTCCCAGATCAAAACTCATAATATAGACAAAAATGAAAAAAAATAAGAAAGTCTTTTGTCAAATGCAAACAAAAAGTGTTTCTCAATCAACAAGAAATCTGGTAAGTGAAATCAATCCAAAACCTCAAATAAACCAGAGACCCTTTGCCAAACAAGCATTTGAATCAAGATCCAGAGATTATATCCTTGCGAGAAAGATCAAAAGCAAAAAACTTGCAAAATTATGAAGAACGACTTTCAAACACCGAAAACCAATCAAAAGAAAGTTTTAAACTCATCAATCAATCAAACACTAACATCATAAGTTCACCCCAGGCCACTAAGGAAAAAACTGGGTGAAAAAAGAAAAATTGGCTCACTCCAACAAATCCTACAGGAATCGTCGCAGGCTGACAGTAGGGTACAGTGCGACGAGATAAGGTCGTCGCAGGCTGTCAATATAGCACAGTGTGACGTCGTCGCACTGGATTGGACAAGAAGGATACGACGTCTGAAGGTCGTCGCAGGCTGCCAATATGGTACAGGTGACGATCTATGTAAATGAGGAAAAAATTGAAGAAAGACAAAAAAATCTAACTGAACTTTCAGACCCAGGGAGTCTAGATGGATCATCCACAGACTCGAAGAATGAATTTAATCGGAGGAAGGTAGGCTAGAAGAAAACAATAAGAAAAAAAACAAAAGGAAGTCGTATCCCCAGTATGGTCGCCAATTTTGTTATTGAATTAATCGGTAAATGCGGACATAAACAAATCTCTCTAGATCCACCCAGAACTAGAACAAAACATAACAGAATATAAGACTTTCCCTAGGCTCCAACTATTGAGTTTACTAGTTAACAAGAGATAGACAACATACCTTTTAAATGTCGTTTCCTCTTGACATTGCCATCCTAGCTCCGTTCCAATGCTCCATGGATATTGAACCTGCAAGGGAACACAACCCAACCAAAGTGAAAGCAATACAATATACTCAACAAGAACCTATGTATGTGATCAAGCAATCATACAATAAAAGAAGATTAGTTTTATGGGAAAGAAACATATCAATGTATTATAATAAGTAGAAAGTGGAGATTACAACCAAAGCCTTGATGTCGCAAGGCCCCCTTTCGATGGCCCTTTTCTCTAACACACACACCTTTGCTCCAAAGCCTTTAAATGAAGGAGATCCACCATGTAGCTTGTAGAACTAAATCAAAGCTCCCAAGAAGAAGTAGAAACTCTCCATACAAATCTTAGCCTATTCAACCTTATCCTTTTCCATGAGAGATCCCTCTTTATATAGTGTGAAAGAGAGATGGGTGAGGAGATTAGGATGATCCCACCAAATCAGAGAAGTGAGTAAGATCCAAACCATTCAAAAGCCACCTCATCTTCTAGAAGATCCCCTTCTAGAACTTTCGTGAAGTTTGACTTTTCCTTAGCTTTTGGCATCGTCACACCCTAGGTATATTGCAGCCTGCAGAGACGTCGTACTCCAGCTCTAGAGCAGGGTGAGAAGATCAGACATCGTCGCACCCCATGCATTTTGCAGGGTGCGACGACCTTCCTTAGTAAGGTTTTTAAGAAAGGAAATCAAATCACTCTCTTCATGGAGAAAGACTCTTTTATCTTTTCTGGGAACATGAACACATGTTGTCAATGGATCACTGGGGTGACCAAAATAATGTGTAACGATATCATTCCCATAATAAATGCCTCCATTCATATAAGGATCATGGAATATTAGGGCCTTTATGTTGCAATGGACCAAGCCTCACAATCAATGTGGGATAATAAGAGAGAATATTTTATAATCATCGAAACTATTCCAAGACACCATACATAGGCAGGTTTGATTATCACTATTATTATTCACACACACATGCACACAAAGGATGAGGACGGCCAAACAAACAATAATATCAACCCCGCAACCAATCAACCAATGTATTAGTAAAAATGTCACTACATGTTTGGATTCCCCCCTTGACATATAGATTGTAGCATATTAAGACCTTTATGTTGTTACAAACCAGGCCTCACAACCAATGTAGGATAGGAGGATAAGAGAGATATTTTTTGCCGCCCACTTGGAAAACTTAAATGCATCCTTCGTATGGATTTTTTCATCACAATTTTCACAATTCATTCCTTGTCATAAGAGGCAAAAAAAAAATTGTATAAAAACTTGTCATAATAATTAGAAAAAATAATAGACAAAAGTCACTGGAAATTTCATTGGTTCGTCAAGTAGGGAGTTTCACTGTGTAACATCCCCAGTTCTAATCCTTGTGAATTATAATGTAATTGTATAAATGTGAATTAGGTTGGTGAGCCGATGTGTTTGGGTGAAGAGCTCGTATTGATTTAATTTGGTTGGGGGGCAAATTTAATATTATGAACATTGAAATAATTAATAAAAGTAAAAATTGTTGGTTGTGATACAAAAGAGATGAAAAATGATGGGGGGCTATGATTCCACAAGAGAGAGAGGGGTCAAAGGGGGAATTACTCATGGGTATTAATCCAACCCACATTCCTGAATTATTATCTTTGTGTATAACCTTATATTTGTTAATTGAATGTATGAGAAGCCAATCATTTAACTCAAGTAAGAGGGTGGGTGTGAGTGGTCACATCCCATAGTTATTGGAGAGCATAGGATGAAGTGCAATCATCCTTGAGAAGAGTGTAAGTCAAGCAAGAAAGGAAGGGAGGGAATTCACATGCAAAAGGGGGACAATTTTTAAATGCATGTTTTTGGGCAGCAAAGAAGGGCAGGATGGCTAGGAAGAGGACCAATCATGATATACTTCAAGGAAACCATTGTTTGGCTATGTTTTTATGCTGAGAAAGAGGCATGTGTGCATGTAAATCAAGTTTTAAGCCTGTGGTGCGATTTCCTATTGAAGAAATATCTCAGATCCTTGTGAAGGTTGTTGTGAGAAAACCTAAAGCAGTTGAAAGTTCATGGATCCTAGATGAGGAATTCCTGACCAACCAAGTGCACTAGGAACCCTCGTAAATGAATGATATAACTCGACGGACTGTGAGTAGTGAAGGGGGTACTTTCCATGGGTAGTGCAAGTTGTGGGGAAAAGAGAGAGATGGAGGTTTGGAACTGTTGTCGGAATAGAACCTGGGTTTGGGGCTGCTCTGTGTGGAGACTGGATAGCCAGTGGACTGGATCTCCTTGTGGACTCCTAGCCTCAACTCGAGGGTGGCTTGTTTATGGAAGAAAATGATCAGTAGTGCCTATGGCTAGGAGGTTCATCCTTCATTTGTAGCCAATTGGTTAATCATTAACAGATAATTTGTTGTACTATTTATGATTATTTTGTTGTGTAAATGATTTATATGAATGTTTTGTGCTTGTTGTTGGCTTGAATAGTTGCAATAATGTTTAATATATGTTATTAGATGCATTTAGAAACATGTTATTAGTCAAATGGTCAAATTTAGGTGTGATGAGTAGCTAGTAAGCTACATGAATTTGATTAGTAGTAAATCCTAATAATTTAATGACTTTACACATGTAATGTTGTTTAGCTGGAGGCCAGGTACGTTACAACGTGGTATCAGAGCCCAATTTTCAACATTGAGCCTGGATGGGCCAAGTTAGCAGAATGTTGAAGCAGAAATTCGCAAAGAATTAATTATGGAGTATGTCTACAACTTGTTTTTATTAAATTACTGTAGTAAAAATTGAGAGAAATTTCATGGGTAAGGGGAAGAATTGAGCCTCTTTGTAAATTTCGAACATAAGCAAAATCGAAAAGAAAAAAAAAGGGGTTATTTTTCGTTGTTGGGCGCATGCCCATTTTGGGGAAAAGGCGATTTTTGGAAAGAAAAGCATGAAGTGGGAGAAAGACAGATGGTCGGAAACGCAACACGTATAAGGTAAAGTCACATGCAAAAGAGGAAAGCATGCAATGCGCACATGAAAGAAGACCTAACCATGCTAGGGTTAGGGTTTTGGTAAGATATTGTAATAGTTGATAAGCCAAGAATAAGTATAAATAAGTACCTATGAGGTCTAGGTCAATAGTGAGAGATAGATGTGTTTTGGAGGCTCTAGCATGTAAGAGAGGATTGTTTTATGTAGCTAGGAGAAAGATAGTAAGATTTGTCATATTTTTGTAAGATATTGACATGTAGAAGAGTTAAGCAACTCGATCTCGAGGGTTAGATCACAAGTTGAGGAGCCTAGTGCAATCTAGTCAGCCTCGTAGGGATCGTGGGGCCTATTGAGATTGTAAGATCAAAGAATGCAGTGCGCGCAACACCATCACTTTGGAGAAACTATAATAAGAGAGCTTGAGAGACAAATCTTTTTGGATGTATCCCAAGAGGGGGTGAACCACGGTAGATCATGTGTTATGTGACTTGTTTATTGTTTATGTCTTTTCTGTCAATGGTAAACTCTTAGATAAATGTCTTGATGACATAGTTAGATCTGTTGATTTACATGCATGGATAAAGAACGAAAATATATTAAATCTATATGGATGAGACAAGGTCACAAAGTACAATCCCAGATCCCGACTCATTCCCAGACTGATTAAGCACTTGAGCATTGCAGTCACCCATAGAACTATCTCAGGTGAGACTGTACAGTACACTTTGCGTGTTGTGTTGCCTTCAGGTTTACTAGGAGGGACGATAGTTTTAGAGGAATTTGTTGGAAGCTTGTTTAGATCTGAACCTGGGACAACCTAAGAAGTAGTTGCAAGAGAGTAGTAACCAACAAATGGTTATGTTGTTGGTTGGAATAGAATGGGAATGAGTAAATGAGATCTACAAAAGAATCCTGAAAAGAATATCAAATTTGTTACAAGAATGAAAATATAGAAGGGAATGTTTAGGCCATGGAATCCAACGAAGGCAAAGATCGAAAGCTGGTTGAAGATAAAGGCGTTGGAGTTTTCATAGAAAGACAACATAAATCATAAAATAACATCGCACAAATATCTGGACAAGTACGTATTTAGCAACTTACATGAAGTATTTTTCTGTGATTTCCCACATGTGTTGCAGGAGTGGATATTGAGGTTGAAACACAACCACGTGACAAATTAGATAAGACAGTTAGAGTGGAATCCTATGGAGATCGTGTAGTTACAACAAGTTGATAACAAATTCACGCACGTAGTAGATTTCTGGTTAGACAACATTGTTGCATGATTTATCACAGAATTTGCAGTAGACACTGCGAAGTCTTATAGTGCAGCAGAGAAAGAGTTCCTAAGAGGACCATGAGAAGGTATATTAGGCCGTCGTATACTTCCATAAAGAGCCTATTGTATAACAAAGGTGTAATGACTATGGAGTCAGACAGCTAAACTTTCCTACGTGCATAGGCGAACGGGGAAGCATTGACAAGAGCTGGAGGAATGGAGGAATAAGTGGATAAAGGAAAGAAGGAGGAGGCCTTGGACCCAATCACGATGGAGGAAGATCAGGTCAAGTAGCTCATGGAAACAACTGTAAAAACATGTAGTGGAGTACCCTACCAATATAATATGAACAATAAGAAGAGAGCCATAGCAGAGAGAGGGCTTGGCAAGTGATGAAGAAGAGGTAGAGGATCTTTGGGTTGTGGAGCAGATTGACGAAATCATGCGTGCAACATATGATAGGAAGACCAGAGGCCCAAGAGCAAGAACAGAAGGCAGAACTCCTATCCATGTCAGTGTCAGTGTGGAACCCATAAACCCATGTGCGACTAATACACCATAAAGAACACCATCGTTTAGACAATCGAATTTTCGTGGAAGAGACACATCAAGAAGTACATCTACACAAGGAGCAACAATTGGAGGACCCAGTTCAGGCAGTAGTAGTCAAGTATCTACACCGCGCGGATGTCATTGTTCATCACCGTTCAAGATGGGAAGACATGATCCCACCATTAGGTTACCAGAATTCAAGGGAGAGGCATCAGAGGATCTTGAAAAGCACTTGTTTATCTGTGAGAAGATTTGGGAAGCAAAGCATATCACAGATGAGGATGCAAAACTTGCACAGTTAACTATCATGTTAAGAGACCGCGCACTGGATTGGTAGATGATCTTAGCTGCAAATAGTCCACCAGGCACAACAAGGATGATTGCAGATGTCAAGAAGCTACTGCTAAATGAATTTCAGAATCCTATCTCAGAGGATTAATACATGAACGAGATGACTGAAATCAGACAGAAACCGGGTGAATTTGTCTGGGAGATCGATCAGAGGTTCAAACGATTGAAGGGTAAATTGAAATATGTCATGACTGACATGCAACATCGACATCTCTTTGTGAACTCACTATTACCACATCTGAAATACCCTTTGAGGTGGAAAAAGTTTCAAACACAGGCAAAGGCTCTGCGGGCAACCTTACAACTGGAAGAAAACCAGTATCATAAGACAGATCCAGCCATAGAGGATCTGAAGAATCTAACCTTTCAACTAAATCATAATAAGAGCAAAGAGAAAAGAGAAGTTGTTTGGTTCACCACATCCAGGACATAAGGACACCACAAGAATGAGTGCCCAACATTTGCAGAGTACATGGCAACACAGCTACCAAACCCTTTGCCGACAGGAGGACCATGGTGCGAGATCTGTAAAACATATGGACATGATCCATATCATTGTCCAATGATGCAAAAGTATCATACAATACCCAAGAGTTCATATTGTAAATTTTTCAAGTCAGTAGGTCATGATGACAAAGATTATAGAACAATGGATTTGTTGAGGGAGAGAACGTCATATACCTATAGGGTGCAGGCATAAATGATGACAAGACAAGTTGTACCTCAATTCAACCAAGTACCACTGCCATACTGCATTGTGCAACAACAGTATAACATTGCGCAACCTCAATACAATAACGTACATCCATAGTATAACCCCG
This sequence comes from Picea engelmannii, assembly GCA_009831015.1. Lineage (NCBI taxonomy): Eukaryota > Viridiplantae > Streptophyta > Pinopsida > Pinales > Pinaceae > Picea > Picea engelmannii. The sequence goes on from ML785143.1 coordinate 464,835, forward strand.
CACAGTATAATCAGATGCCTCAGTACAATGCACCGCGATGAGATCGAACTAGATACAGAGGTGGAAGACGAGGTATAGGGGGATTTGGAATATGCAGAGGTCCAATAGTATGCCATAACTGCCAGTAGCCAGGACACTACGCAAGGAAATGTCCACTTCCACTTGCGACATGCATGTATTGTCACACAGCAGATCATGATACGGAGGACTGTCCAACATTATTAGGAAAAATTCAGGAAAAGAGAAATCAGAACAATCAAAATGTTCTGTGGATTTCTGCAAAAGCGAGGGAGGATGGGAGAAATATCAACATAGTTACGCATGGAGGATCCAAGACAAGAGTTGACGCAGTACGACATGATCCAGTACAACACCAATGGGTGAAGAAGAATATTGAACCTCGGAAACAGTTTGATGCATGGAAAGAAAAAAAATATTCAAGGAAGCAAGGCAGTAGTTCCTCAAGCAAGATGTTGCATCTACATCAACCGCGCAGCATGCTCAAAACGCACCAATGTATGATATTCCCCTATCAATGAATAACACCAACAAAGTAACACTTATAGCGCAAGTAAGTACTATTAAGACATTTCTACAATCTTGTGTTAAACTACTGAATGATCCATCATCTGTTAAATTTTTGCAAAATATATTAGAAATATGTGACACAGAAGTAGAGGGGAAGTTAGAATAGAAAACAATAAATCACCTCCATACAAGAAGGAGGACAAGCATAGAATTTAGATTGAATACCAATATCAGAGATTTCAACATGGGAGATGCTATATTGGACTTGGGATCTGAATTAAATTTCTTACCAAAGAAGACATGGAAATGCATGGGAGAGCCAACGTTGGGCTACTCACCAGTTCAACTGAAGTTAGCAAACCAGCACAGAGTTCTGCCAATAGGGAGGTTGAAGTGCGCACTAAGGTAGACTTTGAAGTCATTGAAACAGTAGATGGCACAAAACCATATCCAACATTGCTTGGGATGGATTGGGAATTTGATAACCATGCCATAATCAACTTGAAGACAAGGAAGATGACATTTGAGTCAGGGGATTATTGGGTCATTGCACCCTTGGATCCATCCAAAGCTGAAATATTTGTGGATCTGACCTGTCTAGATTTAGAAGAAATCAACCAGTTGTACAGAACCACCGTGTGCATAGAAGATTACATTAATCCAACTGCAGATGGGGTACTCAGCTGGAGAAGTATCACCTCATGTGCTTCTAATTTAGATACATGCTTGGAGAATTGGCAACAAAGATTACATGAAGTATCCACAAGAAGGTGCGCAAGAATAGACCGCGCAGTAAGATGGTTGGGTACATAGATAAGAGAACCTCCCATTTTTCATCGGGTGAATGACTTAGAAGAGTTCCTGGTGAAATATGAGGAGGAAGTATCAAATAATTAGAGGCTCTTAGCCCTAGATATCACACTTAAGGCTACACCTGCAAGATGGTGGGGTGTGCATAAGAAAAACATACAAGACTGGTATAAATGCAAAAGATTATTGCAAATCAGATTCGGTGCAGAGCAGAAGAGCAATTCAATACATAGGTATGATGGACAAGGAACACCAGCAAAACACTTGGAAAAAGTGAAGAAAACTATGGAAGATGACACCACCAAAAGAATGGCCTCATTACTTCATTCACACCCTGGAAGGAATCCTAGAAAACTGGTATGTAGACCAGGAACTGCGCAGAGGCACTGCAGAATGGACAACATTACAACAAAATTTTATAGTCACTTTCTCATTTGAACATAAGAACCCTAACATTGATTCAGCACTCAAACAAATTAAGGGGTGATATTTATTGAGGAACTAGAGGTTGAACTTATGACAGAGTATCAACAACAGAACAAACAAACAGTTAAGGAACTACTGACATGCTACCATGTGCAGGAAGAAGCACCAGATGAAGATGACCCACACAACATTCATATTACAGAAGTTGAGGGTGAAAGAGAGGTGGAAGGTTCATCTCTAGAATCAAAAGTGTTTGATGTGCTGATCAAGTTGAAGAAAGTCAACATTGGGACAATTGAGAATCACAAAATGGCCAGCATTGGAGACTACTGGGATGAACAAACAGTTGAGAGGATAACATATTTATTGCGCAAGTACAATGACCTATTTCCAACAACGTTCATAGAAATGAAAGGCATAGCAGGAGAGCTAGGTCAGATGAAGATACCTCTAATACTGGAGGCAAGACCTGTCAAATAGAGACCCTACAGACTAAACCCAGTATACAAGCATAAAGTAAGAGAAGAAATTGACAAGACGCTGGAAGCAAGGATCATAGACCCGGTAGAAGAATCAGAATGGACGAGCCCTATGGTAGTTCAGGAGAAGAAGCAAGGAGGGATAAGGATATGTGTAGACCTGGGGAAGCTGAATGATGCTTGTCTACATGACCCTTTTCCTACCCCTTTTACTGATGAAGTCCTAAAGAATATGGGAGGTCAAGAAGCATATTCATTCACAGATGGATTTTGAGGCTACCACCAAATAAAAATAGCTCCAGAGGACAAGTATAAGACTACCTTTGCCATGGAATGGGGATCCTATCAATACACAGTCATGACTTTTGGATTGAAGAATGCACTAACAATATTCTCAAGAGTAGTCATAGCAGCATTCAAATAATTCATCCATCAGTTTTTAGAAGTGTACCTAGATGATTGGACATTATACAGTCTGTTGAAAGACCATGTAGAAGTGTTAAGTCTAATGTTGGAAAGATGCAGGCAATGTCAGATATCCCTGAACATTAATAAATGCATATTTGGGACACCTTTTGGAATTTATTGGGTCATATAGTATGCAAACAAGGTCTAATAGTGGATCTTGCAAAGATTGCAGTAATTGTGAATTTGCCACCACCAAAATCGGTGCGACAATTGAGAGCCACATTGGCATTACATGTTACTACATAAAATTTCTAAAAGGGTATGCGCAGATCACTATGCTGATGGAGAAACTCCTCAAGAAAGATATAAGATTTCAATGGGATGAGGATTGTCAACAAGGGTTGGACACCTTGAAAGAGAAGATGGTCACAACACCTATACTAGTATTCTTAGATTGGGAAAAAACATTTCCTATGCATGTAGATGCATCAGCCATAACACTTGGAGCTATTTTGGCACAACCCAGAGCAGAGGAATTAGACCATCCCATAGAATTTGCTAGTAGAAAACTGTCAGAATCAGAACAAAACTATAATACTATAGAAAGAGAAGGCTTGGCAATGGTATATGCACTACAGAAGTTTATACATTGTTTACTTGGCAAACATTTTAAGATGTTCACAAACCATTTTGGCCTCAAGTACCTAGTCAATAAGCAAGTGTTGGGGGGGGAGAATCTGTAGATGGTTATTGTTATTTTAGGAATTTGATTTTGAAGTGATAGTCAAACTAGGGAAGCTAAATGCAGGACCTGATCACCTGTCAAGGGTCACCACTGGAGAGAAACCTAGAAATTTAGAGGATAACTTCTGGAATGCGTAGTTGTTTTCAGTACAAATAGTTGACGAATATTTTGTTGACATCATTGAATACTTTAGTACAGGGATTGTGCCACAGGAGTTTAACACCGCGCATAAGAAATTTTTGGTTGTCATAGCTGCAGACTATCAACTAATTGCAGGAAACTTATACAAAATGGGTGCATACAACATTTTGAGAAGATGTGTATTAGAGCATGAAAGGCCTAGAATTTTAGCAGAAGCTCACGAGGGAATAGCTGGAAGACGTTATGCAGGAAAAGTTACTGCGCATAAGGTCTTGTGCATAGGCCTATGGTGGCCAAAAATTCATAGAGATGTTAAGGACTATTGCCAGAGATGTGAGGCATGTCAGAGGGTTAGTAAACCTAACATAAGGGATGAGATGCCCCTAAGACCAAAAGTAACCTTGCATGTATTCGACAAATGGGCAATAGACTTTGTGGGACCAATTAACCTACCAGCAAAGAGGTCAGGAGCAAGGTATATCATTACTGTGACATAATATGTAACAAGATGGGTAGAAGCAGTACCAATAAAAGATTGAAATGCAGAGACAAAAACACACTTCTTGTTTGAGCAAGTGATCACTAGATTTGGATGTCCAAGGATTTTGATGAGTGACCAAGGTACTCACTTTATCAACATCACTACCAAGGCTATGAATGAGGAGTTTGAATTCTATCATCAGAAGAGTACACCATACCACCCTCAAGCAAATGGAGTAATAGAAGCCTTCAACAAGATCTTGGAGAATGCCTTAACTAAGATTTGCAATGTCAACGGGGACGACTGGAATTTGAAGATACCAACATTATTATGGGCATACATGAATACATGCAAAAATTTGACAGGACAGACACCAGTCAGGATGGTGTATGGAACGGAAGCAATAGTACCATTGGAATTTCTGGTACCCAGTCTGCGCGTCGCATCCATTACTAACATGAAAAAACAGGGCGCAGTAGAAGAAAGGCTAAATCAACTCATGCAGATGGAAGAGGATAAGATCCTGGCAGGATTTCACCAGGAAGTACAGAAATCCAGAGACAAAGCTTGGCACGACAGACATATCAAGAAGAAAAGTTTCAAGGAAGGAGACTTAGTCTTGCTATATGAAAGAAAATTCTTTCAACATCCAGGAAAATTTAGAATGCATTGGCTAGGGTCATATGAAGTCCAACTTGTCACAGATGGAGGATCTGTGCGACTAAAGGATCTAGCATGAATTGAATTAAAGGGAATGATCAATGGGAGTCGACTGAAGCTGTATAGGAACAGTCGACCTCACCAAGTATAAATAGGGACAACGCAGTAAGGAAAGTATGTATATAGTGTACCATAGTAGATACTAAATAGAAAAATGACAAAACCAAACAAAAAGAGAAAAGGAAGAAAAACAAATACAAAAATACAAACGACAAAAAATACAAAACACGGAAAAAATTATCCGCGGGACCTACCACGCCAAATATCAAAATACAGCGTGCAGTAAAAAGTAAACTTGGCACAAATGTACGTAAAAAGTGAAAAATGACCGCGAAAAGTTCTATAAAGGGAGAAAAAGGCACAGTTATTCAACACTTAGAGAATTTTGAGCTAAGAGCGATTAGAAAAATCTGTGCCCTAATTTCGAATCATCACCATAGACAACTAAGCTTACGACAGTCGCACAGGATGGCTCCACCAAATTCGGGGTCGTCAGGCCAGTTTATTCGGGTCACATGACAAGGTTAGAGGCACAAGGAAAGGATACAACCTGCAACCATAGTCGAGCTCGAGGACGTGACCACCTCGGAGCCAAATTCTAGTAGCCCGATGCGGGTTGAGGAAGAGCCCCCGAAAACAAAACGACGACAGGTAGGGTAGAGCTTCGGGGCCAGAAACAGGGTTTTAAACCCTAACCCCCAAGAGACTAGAAGGCCTATTAACACGAAGGAACCAAGACCATCCCAGTCATGAGAAGAAGTCTTGGTGGAGGACATAACAGACCGACTAGGCTCACCTAGGGACGAGGAGGGCACAAAATTCGTCGAGGCGGGCACATCCACGATGGGACATCAAATAAAGTCCTTCGAGAGTCTAGAGATTTCCTTACCTTTCATTCTAGACATAGTCCCCACTGTCGAGGACATGTTGAGGAGAGTACCAAAGTTGCGGTACTCAAACCATGATGTGCGCGATGCAACAAAATTCTTGTAGTTGGTCGAGGTCAATTATTTGATCAACATATGGGAAATTGGACCCCTAGGAAGGCCAGTATTAGAGCCCACACAGTGGATCATGGGGCTATACAACTTCGGCTTCATGAATTTACTGGACATTCCACACTTCGAGCAGGGCAAAAATGTTGGCCCATGCATCAAGCAATTAGTGGCCCAGGTCCATGGGGGCATCCTGTGGATGGACAAGCCCGTACAGATAGACGTGGCACTCATTTCCAATATTACAGGATTGCCCACATCCGGCGTGCAGCCAAAAGAGTTTTTGGAAAACAAGGCGCGCGATAAGGAACTGACAGATCAGGTAAAGGCACAATTTGGCACGACGTGGGGGAGGAGAAGCCTCATTATAAGAGAAATCAATGATGACGTGATGAGGTTCGCCAACAAATTGATAGCATGTAAGATATTAAGGAAGTGTCACCGAGAGGAAGCCCCTGCAAGTGTAATTGTACTAACAATGGAGTGCGCAAAAGAGATGATCTTCAGCTGGGCACCATCTCTACTTAACTAGTTCCTATTGGACTATTGCGACGCGCAGGATAATAGAAGTGAGTTCCATTACTCTTGGCTGATGATATCGGTCACTCTCGTAGGGTGGAAGGAGCCCAAGTACACCACCTTCATCACCAGGACGGGGAAGTGCTACACAGCCAGGTACGAGTCCCTCTGGTAGGCGAAGGACAACAAAGCGCAGCAGGAAAACAACGCGGTGTTTTCCATGCTTCTTGAAGAAATTCAATAGCGCACTGCTAACACATGGCACATTCCGAGGAAGGTTGCGCAGGCAATAGAGGGGATTGTGAAGTTCAAGGCATCCCGACACCATACATGGATCCAAGTCGTGAGGGATGCCAAGCGAGCATGGCTAAAAATGTAGTACTACGTGACCATGGAAGACGTGGAGTGGATCATCAAATATTGGTCTGTGCAGTGGCAGCAGCCAATAAAAAAACCCACCACCAGGATAGGTATGACGCAGTCTGCTAAGCCTAAAGACACATCTGAGGCACGCTCATCAGCATGAACAGGGAGTCTGGTTGGTAATACTCGGACAACAACAACGCAGACAGTGCCAAGTGGGAGCACAATCCCGAAAAAACCAAGGAGAACGCCCACAACAGCATTAGCAGGCAACCAGCCACATGCTGAGATGAAGAAGCCAACACATGGTTAGCAGGAAACAGGCCCAGGCACAACTAGTGGGGCACAACCCTTACAGTCGACAAAGGAGGTCGTGCAAGGAATAAATGTGCATGGTAAAAGAAAATATGGCACAGAGGACCCAGACATCACCCTCACTTTGGATGATGCAGAGCTCGTCGCGAACAAGGTCCAAGACAGGAGTGAGGAAGTAAACAAAACATCAAAGGCACAGAGAGAGCAGATCATTGCCAAGCTAATAGAATTCCATGAGAATATACAACAACTACGGGGTCATGCAGAATCTCAGGCCACCGCGCAACAGCAAAAGGAAGTATCGAGGCCACCTACGCAAAATCAGGATGAAGAGATGGTACAATTTGTCGCCCAGAGAAGCGACACATTTACCATGACGTGCGAAATGATCGGGCTTGATCCTGAAACAACGTAGACACCACTATACAAGGTCGAAGAGTTGGACATCATAATGACGCAGATACCCATGAAGGCTCTATATGGGTTACAAGTGAGTGTCATGTAGGAAGTACAGTCGAGGGCCCACACCAATTCCACCAACCTAGAGGTGAGGAAAGGAGTCGTGGAAATGCTACAAATTACATGTGACCAGCTGATTGCGGAGAAAGAAGAATAGAAAGATCGCGCGGATAGGCTCGAGCAGGGAGTGACTGGTGCCTATGACATAATCCCAAACAACGCACAAATAGCGGAGCCCAACACAACGTAGAAGATTGATCACATTGTGCAAACAATTGATCAATACCAACATGAGATTGAAAACCTCAAGGAAAAACTCATTCCTACGACTCCACTGGAGGTGAAAGAACAAAGGAGACAAGAATGTGCAAGACAAATGAACGAAATGGAAAGACAAGTCAGTGAAGTTGTGGAATTGTTTGACAGGGCAGCACAGTTGTGGACAACATTAGAGGAAGATGAACAGTTCCAGTAGTGGGACCAGGAAGAAGGAAAGATAAGCGCAGTCATCCAAGACCTCAAGCAGAGGCAGAAAACAATGAGTATCACCGAGCATCTCAAGGGAGTACAAGACATGAAGAAGCTACAAGCAAAGTTAATAGCAGCGTAGACGCAAAGGCAGGAGAGACAAGCGCAAATGGAACCTCTCCAAGAGATAGCAGCGGAGATTATCGCGCAATTGGAGGAGGAAAAGAAGAACATGGTACAAGCACAGGCAAAGTGTGCAGCAATGATCTAGGAGGAGATCATAGCGCAAACATTAGATGCGCTCATAGAAAAGGTCACGTGGGTCCAAACATGAGGAAGGGAACTTGTCGATAAGTTCCATAGTCCGACATAGGCTGTCGAGGGAGCGCGCAAATCTTAGGTGGCTCAGGACGAGCCACATGTGAGAGTTGGGGGCTTGTTGGGCGCAAGCTCATTTTGGGGAAAAGGTAATTTTTGGAAAGAAAATCACGAAGTGGGAGAAAGATAGTTGGCCGGAAAAACAACACGCACAAGGTAAAGCCGCATGCAAAGGAGGAAAGCATGCAAGGTGTGCATGCAAGAAGACCTAACCATGTTATGGTTAGGATTTTGGTAAGATATTGTAATAGTTGATCAGCCAAGAATAAGTATAAATAAGTACCTAGGAGGTCTAGGTTGGGAGCGAGAGATAGATGTGTTTTGGAGGCTCTAGCATGTAAGAGAGGATTGTTTTGTGTAGCTAGGAGGAATATCGTAAGATATGACATATTTTTGTAAGTTGTTGAGTTTTAGGAGAGTTAAGCAACTCGATCTCGAGAATTAGATCGTAGGCTGAGGAGCCTAGTGCGATCTAGTCAGCCTCACAGGGATTGTGGGGCCTGTTGAGATTGAAAGATCAGAGAATTTAGTGCGCACAACACCATGACTTTGGAGAAACTATAATAAGAGAGCTTGAGAGCCAAATCTTTGTGGACATAGCCCAGGAGGGGGTGAACCATGGTAGATCATGTGTTATGTGACTTGTTTATTGTTTATTGTTTATGTCTTTTATGTAAATGGTAGACTCTTAGATAAATGTCTTGATGACGCAGTTAGATCTGTTGATTTACATGCATGGATAAAGAACGACAATATATTAAATCTAGATGGATGGTATAGTAAATAAATGAAGGTCACAAAGTACAATCCCAGATCCACACTCATTTCCAGACTACAAGCACTTGAGCATTGCAGTCACCCATAGAACTATCTCGAGTGAGATTGCGCAGTACACTCTGTGTGTTGTGTTGCCTTCTGGTTTACCAGGAGGGTCGATAGTTTTAGAGGACTTTGTTGGAACCTTGTTTAGATTTGAACCTGGGTCAGCCTAAGAAGTAGCAAGAGAGTAGTAACCAACATATGACACCAACATGACGTGGTAGAAGAAAGACATGTATTTCCACGGTGGAAAGTACATGTTGGATGGGATGACAGTTGGCAAGTGATGTGGAGCCATGTAGCAGGCCAACCTGTCAGTCCCACGAAGCCACAGTAAGAAGTGGAAAAAAGGTTAAGTGTTGAGACTTCTTGGACAAACTTATGGAAAGTAGGTTACAAGATTACAAGTCCACAAGTCTGTGAGTCCATGAAGGAAAAATAAGAAGTGTTGGTGGTAGGTTCATGAAAGGTATGAATATAGACATGAGTCTACAAGTCTGCCACCCACGAGCCCGTGAATGCAGTAAAGAATCTAAGTATAAGTGCAAAGTGAGTGGAGCAAAACTATAGGGTGCAAATTGGAGAATGAGAAAGCCCGAAATGAGGAAGAGATATGACTTAGATCCACGGTGAATCCACTAAGACAGGTCAACGGTGGAGATCTAATCAAGAAATGATCAAATGGTTGTTGAGCGTTGCTACTATGTTGCACGTGCTAATGAATATTCCTTCACTGTTTTGCCACCATAATTTTCATCTTGGATTTGAGCAAACAAATAATCGTTGCAAATATATTGAGGAGTAGAAGACATCTATCAACCCAGAATTTTAAATTGGGTGTTATAATTGCTTAGAAAGTGATAAAAGAGATTGGTGTGGCACGAAGAAGAGTGGAATGGGCAGCATGTAAATGTTGTAACTTTTCGCTCAAAACTCATATTGAGGCATGACTACAGCCATCGAAAAAATGTTTCAAAGAGGAATGCATCTAAGGAATCAGATTTTAATATTCAACTAGAGTAGTGCATGTTACAACACTATGACTATTAAGAATTATAGCCCAAAAGATGTTGGGATAGTATTTCTTTACATAAAGGAAGCAGTTGTGAGATAACAACACTAATGGACCTAGTGGCTGGAAATGCGGAATGGCCAAGTAAGGCTTGGCTAGCAGGTGTAGAATAGGGGCTAGTGGTGCATAGTTGAGCATAATCGTAGTGCACAGGGTAGAAAGGTTCTACAGGAATTCAGGGACAACCATCTACAATAACAATCAAATAATTTAATTAAAACTGAAATAGATATGCATTGGAGTGCATGATAGAATTAGTGCATGATGCATAGAATAAAGATAGAATGCATGTGTATAATATGGGCATGAAAGATCAAATGCTTGGTGCATATTGATGTGTGTGTGTGTGCATGTAGACATGCTTGAACATGTTGGTATATATATCCATCCATACGAAGACAAAACATGGATGGTGGGAATGTTGATCAGGAGATCGGAAGGAGGAGTCTGTGAGCTTATATAAATTACCAGTTGATTAGTTAGCATCAAGTAAATTGATGACAACCGTACATGTATACATTTGGGGTTGTTATGATGTATAATTGCTGAAGGGAATTGAGGTAAGAACTCCCTCAGTTGAATCTCAAAATTTGAATTGATGTAAAGGCAGGAGGCCTTGAGTATGAAAATAATATTTGTTGCTTGAATGCATTTATGGAAAACTAATTACATATTGTGTTATGTTGGTTATGAGGTCATAACTGAGTTATGTCAGGAGACATTACTCCTGTTATAGAAATGAATGCCATTAGAGATGGTCATGTGTGAGGCCATGATGGGAATGTATATGGAAAGGATATAGTGCCATCCAAGTGCATAATGGTTTTCCCCTACGTAACTGAGGTTTGGACTGCAACCTTTTTGCCTACACTATATAGCGCTAAGGGATGATGTTCCTAGTGTTGTGTATGGGTTGAAGAGGAAGGTATCAAAAGAATCAGACGGGTTGTGGGGAAGAGTTTGGATGAGGTATTGAGGCATGGGCCATACCTTCAAACTCACATGGTGAATACATGACATGAACATATGGTATTCCAGAGTCAATGCAAGGAGGCATTGTGTAGATGGGGCCATGATTATTGGCACAATGGTTTTACTTATTGATCAAGTTTGATTGCATTATGAAAAGCTTGGTGTGTTTATAATGCGTATACAATAAATGATAGTTCCATTCTAGATAATATGATTAATGGATTAATTTTGTTTTTAATATGAATAATAGTTGGAAGCGATGGAATTTTTAGATTACTATAATTCTAAAAATCACTTCATGGACTAAATGCAAATATTGTGCATGAGATATTAACAACGTGTTTGGTTGCAAGAAAATTGAGAAAATTGTAGGAATAATAGTCTTGGATATGGAAATAATGTAAACCCATAAGGAAGACTAGTATATACCACTACACGAGCCAAACATAATGAGTAGAAATCTCATGCGTGGGAATTTTTATTTTCCTGTATAACCAGATTTGAGATATATATAATTGGAAATTGTTATGATATGCTAACAATTTGTTTGGTTGCATGGAACTTGAGAAAATTGTAGAAAGAATGGTCTTGGATACGGCAGTGGTGTAAGCCATAAGAAAGAATGATATCTACTACCGCAAGAGCCAAACAATTATGAGCAGAAAACTCGTGTTTGGGAATTTTATTTTCCTCGATAAAACAGATTGGAAATTTAATAATCAAAAATTGTATGATGATGTCGCATATGCCAACTCATATGCCAATTGTCTGCCAATCAGAATCTGCCATTTCATCGCATGTCATATCAGCGTACGGTCGTACGGCCTTGCCACGTCAGTCTATACGGACTGTACATTCAGCGCCCCTTTTTTGCCTGTTTGCCATTCTGAACAGATTGTGATATCTCTCGCTCCCGACGTTCGTTTAAGACGAAACGAGTTGCGTTGGGTTTGCAACGACGAGCCCTACACTCTCGTCTGGTTTGAAGAGATTCCGAGCACTTTGAATTTTTGAGCAAAATTTGATCCCCTGATCACACCTCCCCATTGGAAAGATTTTGGACCTCCAAAAAACTATTTTTAGTCTATGTGAAGATGAGGGTATAGTTCCCTCACCCTTCCAACCTCAATCCACTTGGGTTTTCTTGGATTCGTCCCTTTAAGACCAACTCGAAGATACTCCACATTTCCTCGTTTTGAAGTTCGCATTCTCCTATCAAGGATGGTGTCTTCATGCAGTTTTGTAAGATACTCTGGGGAAAAATCATCTATAGAAGGAATTTGAACATGCTCTCCTTTATCATCAATCAACGGAGGCTCATACAATTTCAAATTCTCAACATTAACAAATGCATACATCTGCATATAAGGAGGCAAATCTAAACGAAAAGCATTGTTACCAATCTTGTCGATAATCTTGAAAGGACCATATCGAATCGGTTTCAACTTTTTACCTTCGCCTTTAAGTCTCTCCTTACTGATATAAAGCCAAACTTCATCTCCAACCTGGAAACTGTGATCAACACGATGCTTGTCATGTCTCGTCTTATACTTGGCCTGACTCTTTTCCAACTGCTCTTGCACCACTTGATGTATCGACTGAATTTGTTCAATGAACTTTTCTGCCCTATCAATGTCATATTGACCATC
>ML785144.1:49501-68808 GCA_009831015.1 Picea engelmannii
GAAAATCTGTTCGTCTGCAAACAAATCGACATGGATAACATCCTCATCTAATAATGGAAAATCAGATATTAATTTTGCAAAAAACTAGTGATTTCTTGGACTTGGCTGAAGCAAAGTCGAGATCAAATTCTTGTAAGATGACAATCCATTTATTATATTTCTCGCCTATGATATGCCTAGTGAGGATGTATTGAAATGAATTGACATCTACAACCACAATAGTCTTGCAAAGAAATATATAGTGTCGTAAATGTTGGACTGCGTGAACAACAACCAAAGATATCTTTTCAACATGGGAGTAATTAAGTTCAGGACCGACTAAATTTTGACTGAGATAGTAGATGGCGTGCTCATGGAGTTCATCATCCTCTTGAACTAGAACCATACCAATCATTTCTTCAGATGCAACAATATACAACAAGTAATCTCTACTATAATCAAGAGATTTTAGCAGAGGTGTCGATACTAAGGCTTTATTTAAAGCGTCAAAAGACTCTTGGGCTCTCTCATCCCAGATAAAAGGAGTGTCTTTCTTCAATAGGTGCATGAAACCCTTAGTGATATTGGCATAATTCACTATAAAACGACATAGAAAGTTAGCTTTCCCCTGTAAACCTTGAAGTTGTCTAATCGTGCGCGGGGGAGGCAATTGAAGTATTGCCTCAACCTTAAGAGGATCTACCGTGATCCCGGTCTCAGAAACTAAGAATCCTAAGAGACAACCAGACTTAACGCAAAATATGCATTTGTGAGGGTTTAACCGGATTCTATAGTAACGACATCTTTCAAAAACCAGCCAAAGGTGTGTAACATGATCCACTCTCTTGCGAGAGTGAGTAGCAAGATCATCGAGGTAAGATTCGACTATGTGATTGAGATTGTGAAAAGCGAAAGTCATGGCGCATTGGAAGGTCGCTCCGACATTTTTCAGGCTGAAAGGCATTTTTCGGTATGCAAAAGTACCCCAAGGACATATAAATTTCATCTTGTGTTGGTCCTCAAGTTTGATCTGGATTTGGTTATATCCTGAAAATTCGTCCATAAAGGAAACTATTTCTCTTCCCACACACTCATTGAGAATATGATCAATGAATGACGTGGGGAAGTTATCTTTAGAACATGCCTTGTTCAGGTCATGAAATTCCATACACACAGATGGTTCCTTGCTTTTTATTCACCGGAATGGGGTTGGATACCCATTCGGTTAAGGGAACCGAGTAGTTGAAGCCAACATTAAGTAGCTTCTCCACCTCTTCCTTAATAGCAGGGGCCTTCCTAGAATTAAAAGCTCTAAGATATTTTCTAATAGGTTTAGCATCCAGATAAGTCCTAATATCATGTTCAACAATATGAGGGTCGATCCCTAGCATCTCTTCATATGACCAAGCGAATACATCTCAAAATTCTTTGGAGAGGTTGGTGTAGATCAAAATATCTTCTGGTGAACAATCCACACCTATATTTATGTTCTCAATCTTTCCAGGGGTATGAGAGATATCGATCATGACATTAGGATAAATACTCGCCATATTTCCTTTGACATAAATGTCGTGCGTATCAAGTGGAACTACGGCGTGACCGACTATCTCACTCAAGGTAGACCGAAAATAATCTTGCTTGATTCTTTTAAGACTTGGGAGAAAATAAGATTGATGATGCATATCATCCCAAGGTCTCTTGGAAACATTCATGGCTTCGATGATGGTTTCGTCCGAAGGAAAAGTCTCATCTAAGAAATCATTTGACAAGATAACAAGGTGGCCCATATAGGCCTAAGAACTGGATCCTCCTCTTCCATCTGTGAGGTAAAAGGATTGGGATCGATGGAGGAGTCAAGAATGGCTTGATATGCAATCTCCGCTGCTGATAGTGGCATAGACATGCCATCATGTGACCGACCTTCACTTGACTAAGTCGGAGAAGATAGGCTCCATGGATCACTAACATAGGAAGTGCAGAAAGGAATGGACCTCCCTACTAAAGAAGGCCTACTAGTCATGGCGTAAACATGGTGAATCTGTGCTAAGAAGTTGAAAGTACCCATGAGGGAAGAATACATTATGACACTGATATTCTCAGTTGTCGGCTGAGAATTGTCAATCACTGGGATCAACGGTCCAACAAATGCGTTAGGACTAGAGTACGTAAATGATAACTGGTCGACTGTCATGATCTCCCCCTGATGAGAAAAATAAAGTGTGCAGAAGACGGATGATATGACAACGACCATATCATAGGTCCAATTGTGACCTAGTAACAACTTGTAATCGAGAGGTGCATCAACTACCTCTACTTTCACCTCTACAGTCTTCCCACCTAGTTGGACCAGAAAGGTGGGGAGAATACCATGAGGGTGAAAGGAATCACCGTCAAATGCAGTCAACATGTTATATGACTTGGAAAGGGTCGAAGAACTGATAGCTTTCCAACAGAATAGGGACATCACGCAAGTGGCAACACCTTCATCAACAACCGCTCGTTTGATAGTGTACTTGGAATACTCCACATGGATTTGAAAAGCCACATGGTAGGGTAAGTGAGGCTTCACGTCCATGACATCAAACTTGATAACTTTCGATCCACTAGGTTCTAGAGATCCTAAGGTAGAGAGTATGACATTCCTCTATGATGGACACGTCATGAGTACCTCCAAAGATGACATCACACAAGGGGTTTGGCCCATATCCTCAATAATAGAGTAGTTTTGGGCGGCTCTAGCATTAGGGTTGTGGGTAGAGTGCTTGAGTACTCCTTTCGGAATACGAGGTGGTGGCTCTAGTTTCTTAATTTGTAAGTTCATCTCTGGGGGGGGAGGAGGAGATTCTATGATGGTACTATCTTTTGAAGAGCTATAATCTCAAGAGCGGGTGGCTATATCGATTTTTGCATCAACCATATTGATGAAAACACGATCGCCATCTTGCGACAGTGGGTATTGACTTCCACCAGACACATTTCCGGTGTTCGAAGAGCTTGAGGCTAAGTGCTGATTGTGTGGGAATGGGTTCATCAGCACGATGGTTGGTAGATTTAAAAGCCTCACAGCCTCTACAAGTTTGGGGCATAAGTGTGTAAGGTGGTCATCGGTACAAAGTTTACAAGGAAAATTCACCTTACGTTTCTCTTTCTTGCCATCTCCAACATTATCATTCTATTTCCCATTATTATCTTTTTCCTTGGGTTTATTATTATTCTTCCCACCCTTACAATTATTTCGACCTTTCCTTTTACTCCCATCTGGTTGTTGGTCACCATTTGGGTTCTTCGATGATTACACAGAATGTATATCCATCGATTGGGTGGGTTTGGAGGATCCAGACGAAGCTAGCCCTCCAACAGACTTCGTTCTCAAGTCTATGGAATTTACATTGGTGGACCCTACAATGCCATCGCCATGAGGTCTGAGATTTTGTCTAGGATCGTGATTTTTCCGCGGTGCATTTGGAAGAAGCTGGTATAACATCCCAGACTGAGCATATACCAAATCAAGTTGTTGGGCTCTAAAAATAGCTTCTTCCTCGCTGAAGACCTTGGAAGTAGCAACTTCCTTTGAAATAAGAGTGTGCAAAGACTTTAGGAACCATTATAGAAGAAATGTCAAGCGTATAGGAGTCTTAACCAACCGCCTTCGCCTACGTCATTTCTGAATATGGTCTGAGATGTGAGTGTCGGTACCCTGGCATAAATTCGACAAAATTTCAAGGCCAACATCATAACGAATGGGCAGTTTAAAGTGGTTGAGAAACGATAGCACCAACTAATGAAAAGACCCATATGTCCCCCTAGGTAGCTCAATGTACCATTGCAATGTGACTCCAATGAAAGTGCGTTGAAACAATTTTAATCTAATAGAATCATGATTCAGAGAATTCGATGAGCACCAAAGGTGAAAAGTAGTGATGTGGTCACCAGGTTCCTCGCCATTATTACCTTCAAACTTTCAAATGTCTGACGGAAGTTTGGTAGGGACAGGGGGGCATGTGGGATCATGACTCACCGGGTCATTCATTAGTTTAGAAAAATCTGGAAAATTAAGCGTGGCTAGAAAGGGAATACGGGGTTGTGAAACTTAGCCCCATCCTCCCACGATAGATTGTGCATTAGGAACTGCATTCCATCCAGGATTCTAGTAAGGACCAAAACCTTGTCCGGAATTAAAAGACTCTCCTCCGGGCTGATTCGTAAAAGATGGATTGGGCATCATTACAACAGGAATGTTCTAATAAGGGTTATGAAAGTTTCCCATAGTTGGATTAGATCCAAGTTGAGGGTTGTTAAAATTTCCCCAACTGGATTAGATCCAGGTTGGGGAGTGCCCAAAGTGTAAGACTGACCTCCTCCAGGTGGGAACTCAAAGGATTGAAGTGGATTCATCATTCCAAAAGTATTGGTCGGAATCGACACTAAGGGGATAGGGATATAGGGTGAAACTTGTCCGTCGATTGGGTTGTTCCATCCAGTCGTAGAAGGATTAGACCCAGGGTTAAGAACATGGACACTTCCTATATTAGGATTCTCTTGGGGAATATGAGAACTACCAAATGGGAAGGGAGTGTAAGGAGGTGTAGTGCCCCCAAGTCCAAAGCTAGCGTTATGGCCAACAACTGGGATGGCAGTCGAAAACTACGAAGTGAAGTTAGGAATACCATAAGAAAAAGGACTAGAAGCCATGGGGATGATCTGAACATTGTAACTCGGTGAGTGGCCAAAACCCCCAAAAGGGTTTGAGGCAAGAGATGAAGCATTAACTACAAGTTGAGCCATAGTACTGGTATAAGCCTCAGGCACTGCAACTATAGCAACTATAG
Source organism: Picea engelmannii (assembly GCA_009831015.1). Taxonomy (NCBI): domain Eukaryota; kingdom Viridiplantae; phylum Streptophyta; class Pinopsida; order Pinales; family Pinaceae; genus Picea; species Picea engelmannii. The sequence continues at coordinate 54,310 of ML785144.1, forward strand.
GCACCGAAGGGGTGCCATTAACTATAGTAGGATTAGGAGTCAAAGAACTCCCAGTGTTCTGAAGACTAGACTCAGTACTCATCCTTGTGGAACCACAAGTCCAAAAAGTGGATGTGTGTGCCACTTCTGATAACTCTACACATTTTATAAGGAAAGAACTCTAAAACTGGTGGTAACTGTAACAACCGACGGGACCTGCAAGGAAGCTGGTCCGAATCCACAACAGCTTATGACTTTCCAACAAATAACAATATATCCTAAGGCCAACTAGTAGTCAAAGAGAATACCAAAAAGTCAAACGACCAATATGCATGCAAACGAGATAAAGTGGTCGAGTGGCCTCCCTCTCTAAAGAAGGTATGTCTCGTCCAAGAGGGACTTGAGACTCCCCACTAAATTTTGGAGGTAACAGAATCATTTATAAGGGCCCTCGTGGGCTTAACAACTAGTCAGTCAGATCCCCCTGGAGAGGTAATCCTCCATAAAGGTTGTGTGTTTTCTGACCCCTATCTGACTCAGGGTACAAGCATAATAACCCTTGCAAGTAACCTATGAGATACCTAATTCAAGCAACTAATAAACCATTGTATAACCGATGCACATGCAAGCAGTTGTAAGTTCGGATCACCATATGGGAAGGGTATTAAATCCCAAAACCTTGAAAGCACCGTCTCTCACAGAGGTATGGGTACTAGCAAGATCCCCAAATATGAATAAATCCACAAAAATATCTTTGACACTAGGTGAGTATCCAGGGGTTATCCCTTCAACTAACTTCGCATGACCTCGTGATTAACTCTGGTGTGAGTGGAGCCTCTTGATATTACCAATTATACAATGGACTTCTCAACTCCCTGTCTCAGACACATATGTTGATTTAATTCCCTTGGAGAAGTTTACTCACAAAATCCCATTTCAAGGAACTAAATCCTAGGCTAGTTTGTGCACCCTAAAAATAAAACCGTGACTAATAAATTTTAGTTTAAAGCGTAAATTTTATTGGTTGTGGTTACTCAAAAAGGTATGGAAGTGAAACTCATGGTGTTATGAATCTACAAGAAAATAAATATGAATATAATGCAAAGTCTATCTTTAACTTTTCAATGAATGATATGCTAATAAGAATAGTGCAGTCTTCAATTTCAACTCTGCAATTTAGAAGTAAAATGCAATCTTTCACTAAATGTTCTAAGCTAATGATAAAGATTCCAAGACGGAAATGCCAACCAATGCAAAATGCCTATTTTTTTGTACTTTCAATATACTAAAAAGAAAATGCATGGAATGATGAGCAACCTGATATATAATTTTACTGTGTATAAAAGCAATAACTCAAGCAGAATACCAAGCAGCCAAGAAAATAGCCCAGATAACAAGGACAAATAAAAAATGGAAAAAAAAGAGAAAGACTCCGCCCAAAAATTCAACTCCAAACAAGTTTCCTGTCATCCTAGATAATCTCAACAGGCACTACAGAGACCTAAGAAGGCTCAACAATCTTCAAATCCCACCCAACAATCACTAAACCAAGAAAACAAGCAAGGGGAAGTGGTATACATGACTTTTCAGGAGAACAGAGCATATATACGCTTCTTGCAGTGAGACAACAAGCATGTATATGTGACTGTCAAGGCAAAAAGGGCGTATATGCTTTAAAACAAGTCCAGACAAGGGAAAAAGGATGAAAACTCAGACTCAGAGTGAACATAATCTGTCAAGTAGTGATACGACAAGAAATACAAAGGAAAAAGAGCAATGCAATAAGAAAAAGTACTTCAACCCTTAGAAGGAAGATTAATCCCCAGTGGAGTCACCATTTTTGTTACAAGGGAAAAACTCTTTATGGCCAAGGGTAAACCGCAACAAACAGGTATGACTGTAGAAATCAACTCAATTACAACATATGCTATATAAAATAATGTGCAACATAAGAAAGAGGCCTACCTCAATCCAACGTTTGATGATGTTCCACCATTGAGTACTTTGAACCAAAGATTTATACCTGCAAGAAGTTCTAAAAAAAAAGCAGAGAAAGTACATAGTGATGATATAAAAGGGGTTAGCACATCAAATAACATAATCCATTAATAAACATTACAAACACGCCCATGGATAATAATCATATATTTGCAAGATACCAATAGGACGGGAAATGAGTATTTCTATTAATAATTGATCGACAGAAGTGACAACATTATAGACTTCCGTGTCGGCACAATTTGAAACTAAGAAACCAAGTTCCTTCGAACTGGGTCTCCACCACTTCAATCCTCCACCAAAGGCAAGCACATAGGTAAGAGGCAATGAGGTCCTCTAATCAATAGGGAAAGATCTTGGGGGTTGAACACTATATTCAGAATTGAGGGACAAAGGGATGCAGACTCAATATGAAGTAATTTCTCCAAAGTAACTTTGCTTTCAAAGTTGAATGTGTTCTCTTCTTTTCCATAGCTCGAAATTGTGCTCTTATATCCTTCATAATGCAACTGAAGGGCCAATTCAGAACGTTTCCAGTATATGGAAGGCCAAGGATCAGAGATCTTCTATCGTGACATGGAAACCCGACATTATTTTGTATTTTCTAGCACAAATCCCGATACACATGAGTTGTAGTGGAGCAACAAGTGTATACACATATTGTATAACAAATAGGGAGCGTATATGTGGAAAAATGTATATTTTTAGCTCTAGATTCATCAAAAAGGGATGAAAAGTCTGCATAGTGAAATGAAAAAAGGCCCTATGTGCAAGATAACAATGGTGAGGCAAATCTTGCTATAACAACGATAACACTGTGTTATGTGAATGAATGAATGCATATTTATGTTTGAGTAGTTGATGAATGATAGATCAATGAAGCAACTAAGTAGATATGATATTTCACCTGCATGCATAGAATGAATGTTCTAACTAGATGTTAGATTGAATGAATAAGGTTTTCGACGCACAACCACAGATCTCGCTCAGTCTCAGGTTGCAAACACTTGAGTATTGCAGCCACCCATAGAGTTATCTCGGGTGAGACTTTGCAGTACACTCTGTGTGTTGCGTTGCCTTCTGGTTTACCAAAGGGTTCAATAGTTTTAAAGGGATTTTTTTGGGAAGCTTATTAAATCTGAACCAAGGTCAATATGTGATGGTCAATTATAATTAGAATACCCCATAAGGAATCCTCAAGACTAATAGAAGAGTAGAGATAAAAAAAAACAAAAAAATGGTTCCATTGTCGGTTGTCGGAAGGAAATGGGACTGAGTATTTGATATTGGGAGAATATGCATCAAAAGAATGTTGAATCAGACAATGAATCATTGAAGAAATGAGAATTTGAAAGGGAATGTTGAGACCATGGTACCCAACGAAGGCAGAGATAGAGAGATGGTTGAAGACAAAGGAGCTAGAGTTTGTGTAGAAAGATAACAAGAATCCAAAGTTAACACTGCACAAATACCTGGACAAGTACGTATTCAGTGACTTGCATGAAGTATTTTTCTATGATTTCCCACATGTATTGCATGAGTGGATAAAAATATTGAAATAAAACCACCCTACAAATCGGATCAGACAACTAGAGTGGAATCCTGAAGAGATCGCATAGTTACAACAAGTTAATAATAAGTGTACGCACGCAATGGATTTCTGGTTAGACAACATTGTTCCTAGATTTATCACATAATTTGTAGTAGATACAATGAATTCATACAACACAACTGAGAAAGAGTTCTTTAAAGGACCTCGAGAAAGGCACATCAGATCATTATATACTTCTATTAATATATTACTATATAACAAAGGTGTAATGACAATGGAGTCATGCAACTAAACTTCCCTACGTGCATGGGGGAAGGGGGGAAGCATTGAAAAGAGAAGGAGAAATGGAAGGAGAAGGGGATAAAGGAAAGAAGGAGGAGGCCTTAGACCCAATTATGATGTATGAAGACCAGATCAAGCAGATCATGGAGATAATTAGAAAAACACGCAGTGGAGTATCCTACCAATATAAGGTAAACACCAAGAAGAGAGTCGTAGCCGCAAGGGAAGGCTTGGAAAGTGATGAAGAGGAGGTAGAGGATCTTCTAGTTGTGGATAAGATTGAGGAAATTGTGTGCGTGACATATGAGAGGAAGATGAGAGGTCCAAGAGAAGAAATAAAAGGTAGCACTCTTATCCATATCAGTGTTAGTGTGGAACCCATAAACCCATGTGCGACTAATACACCAGGAAGAACACCACCATTTAGACAACCGAATTTCAGGCGAAGGAAGATATAAGAAAGTACATCTACACAAGAAAAAACAACTTGGGAAGCCATTTCAGGAAGAAGTAGTCAAGTATATACATCATGCAAAGGTAGTAGTTCAACATTCAGGATGGCAGAACATGATCCAACCATCAGGTTACCAGAATTCAAAGGAGAAGCATCAAAGGATTTGAAGAAGCACCTTTTTATCTATGAAAAGATATGGCAAGAAAAACAAATCACAGACAAGGACACTAAACTTGCAGAGTTCGATATCACGCTAAGAGATTGCACATTTGATTGGTATATGAGTTTAGCTGCAAACAGTCCGCCAGGGACAACCAAGACAATCAGAGATATCAAGAAGTTGTTGATAAATGAGTTCTAGAAGCCTAGTTCAGAGGATCAATACATGAATGAGATGATAGAGATTAGACAGAAACCTGAAGAATCAGTATGGGATATTGATCAAATATTCAAACAACTAGAGGGAAAGATAAAATATGTCATGATATATATGCAACATAGGCATCTGTTCGTCAATTCACTACTACCACACTTGAAGTATCCATTATGACAAAAGAGGTTTCAGACGTAGGAAGAGGCTCTATAGGTAACCCTGCAACTGGACGAAAACCAATATCAAAATACATATCCATCCATAGAGGAGCTGAAGGAGGATCTGAAGAACTTAACGTTCCAGCTAAACCAAAACAAGAGTAAGGACAAAAGAGAAGTCATTTGGTGTACCACATGTAGGACAAAAGGACACCATAAGAACAAATTTCCAACATTTGTGCAATACATGGCAACATGAATGACAAATCCATTATCAAGAGGAGGAATATGGCGCGAGATCTGTAAGAAACAGGGTCACAATCCATACCACTGCTCAATGACGCAGAAGTACTAGACAGTACCGAAGAGTTTGTATTGCAACTTTTTCAAGTCAGTAGGCCATGATGACAAATATTGTAGAACCATGGACTTTATGAGGGAAAAAACATCAGATGCATACAGGGTGTAGGTAGAAATGATGGTCGGAAAAGCCGCACCTCATTTTAAACAAGTACCAACCCTGTACAACACTGCGCAACAATAATATAACATTGCACAACCACTATAAAATACCGCGCAACCACACTATAATACTGCACAATATAACGAGGCACCTCCGTATAATGCACCACGATGGGATCGAGTTGGCTATAGAGGTGGAGGTAGATAAAGGGGAGGCTTTGGAAGAAGTAGAGGACCAGTGGTATGTCACAATTGTCAACAACAAGGACACTATGCAAGAGAATGTCCACTTCCACCAGCGACCTGTATGTATTGTCGCGCATCAAATCATGACACGAAAGAATGTCCGAAACTATTAGGTAAAATCCAGAAGAAGATAAATCATAACAATTAGAATGTTCAATGGATTTCAGCTGAAATGAAGGATGAAAGAAGAAACATCAACATAGTTACACAAAGAGGAGATAAAATAGGAAACGACGTAGTAAGACAAGAGTCGACACAACACCAATGGGTGAATAATAATTCTGAACCAAGGAAGTATTTTGATGCACATAATGAAAAGGAGTTATTCAAGAAATCGAGACAAGAATTATTGAATCTTGACATTGCATCGACATCAACTGCGTAGTATAATAAGGAAGTACCAATGTACAAGATGCCTCCATCGTTGGATCACACCAAAGAAACACAACCCCTGGGACAAGTAAGTGCGATTAAAGGTTTTTTGCAATCCTGTGTTAGACTACTAAATGATCCATCCTCTATTAAAATATTGCAAAATATAATAGAAATATGTAGCATGGAGACAGAAGGGAAGATAGAGCAGAAAACAGTTAATCATTTGCATACAAGAAGGAGAACAAGTAGGGAATTCAGGCTAAACACTAACATTGGATATTTCAACATGGGAGATATTATACTAGATTTAGGATGCGAAGTCAATGTATTACCCAAGAATACATGGAAATGTATGGGAGAGCCCACATTAGGATATTCATCGGTTCAACTAAAACTAGCAAATCAACACAAAGTTCTACCAATTAGGAGACTAAAAGGGGTAAAAGTAGATCTGGATGGAGTACAGACTAAAGATAACTTCGAAGTAATGGAGATAGTGGATGACACAACACCTTATTCGACATTTCTTGGATTAGAATGGGTGTTTGAAAACCAGGCCATAATCAACTTAAAGACATTGAATATGACCTTTGAGTCAAGAGAATATAGTCATTATGCCATTGGACCCATTAGAAGGGGAAAGGTTCGTAGAGCCTACTTGCTTGGATTTGAAGGAAATTAACCAGTTGTATAGAACAAATGCACGAGCTGAATATTACATAAACCCAACTATAGATGGGGTACTCAGTTGGCGAAGTATCACCTCATGTGCGTCAGACTTAGATACGGGCTTAGAAAATTGGCAGCAGAGGTTACATAAAGTCTCCACAAGAATATGCGCAAGAATAGACCGCGCAGTAAGATGGGTAGGTATGGAGATAAGGGAACCTCCAAGCTTCCATGGGGCGAATGACTTAGAATCACTCTTAACACGGTACAAAGATGAAGTGATAGAAAATTAGAGGCTCTTATACCTAGATATAGACCTCAAGGAAACACCTGCAAGATGGTGGAGTGCGCACAAAGAAACAATCTAGGACTGGTAGCAATGTAAGTGGTTAATGCACATTAGGTTTGGCGCAGAACAAGGAAGCAACCATCTACAAAAATATGATGGACAGGGGGCACCAGTGGAACACTTGGAGAATTGTAGAACGCTATGGAGGATGACACCACCAAAGGAATGGACACATCATTTTGTTCACACATTAGAGGGAATTCCAGCAAATTAGTATAAAAACCACGAACTGTGCAAAGGAACTACGGGTTGGACAATATTACAACGAAAATTTACAGTCACTTTCTCATTTGAGCATGAGAACCCCAACATAGACGCAACACTTAAACAAATCAAAGGGGTGATATTCATTAAAAAACCATAATTTGAAAAAATCACAGAAGAACAACAACAAAACAAACAGACAGTAAAAGAACTACTGTCATGCTACCATGTACATGAAGAAGCACCAGATGAAGATGAACCGCGCGATATTTAGATTGAGGAAGGTGAAGGAGAAAGAGAAGTGGAAGGTCTACCTCTGGAATCAAAAGTAATTGCTTTGTTGATCAAGGTGAAGAAAGTCAACATTGGGACAGTTGAGAACCCCAAAATGACCAACATTGGAGACTACTGGGATGGGCAAACAATGGAAATCATAACAGAGTTACTACGTGAGTACATTGACCTATTCCCAATGACATTCACAGAAGTTAAAGGCATAGCAGGAGAGTTAGGCGAAATTAAGATATCACTCAGAGTTGAGGCAAGAATATGTGTCGAATTGAGGAAGTTGAACGATGCGTGCCTGCATGAACCATTCCCTACTCCTTTCACAGATGAGGTATTGGAGAATGCAGGAGGACAAGAATCTTATTCATTCACCGATGGATTCTCAGGATACCATCAAAACAAGATAGCACTAAAAGACATATACACGACCAATTTTTCCACAGAATGGGGATCCTACCAGTATACAGTCATGCCGTTTGGATTGAAGAATATACCAACAATACTCCTTTCACAGATGAGGAGTTGGAGAATGTAGGAGGACAAGAATATTATCCATTCATCGATGGATTCTCAGGATACCATCAGATCAAGATAACACCAGAAGACAGATACACGACCACTTTTTCCACAGAATGGGGATCCTACTAGTATATAGTCATGCCGTTTGGATTGAAGACTACACCAACAATATTCTTTAGAGTAGTCATAGCTGCATTCAAAGAATTAATCCACCAATTTCTAGAGGTATATCTGGATGATTGGACAATCTATAGTCTGTTGAAAGACCATATAGATTTCTTGTGGTTGATGTTAGAAAGATGCAGGCAGTGTCAGATATCATTAAATATCAAGAAGTGCATATTCAGAACACCTTTTGGGATACTATTGGGCAATATAGTATGCAAGAAATGCTTGCTAGTAGATCCTGCCAAGATTGCAGTAACTGTTAATCTACCACCACCAAAAACAGTTCGCCAATTGAGAGTGACATTGGAACACATAAGATACTACAGGAAATTTATAAAGGGGTATGTGCAAATCACTGTGCCAATGGAGAAATTTCTAGGAAAAGACAACAAGTTTCAGTGGAATGAGGACTGTCAGCGCAGATTGATCACCCTAAAAGAGAATATGGTAACCGCACCAATACTAGTATTCCCTGATTGGGAAAAGACATTCCATGTACATGTAGATGCATCAACCATATAACTTGGAGCTATTCTGGTGCAGCCGGGAGCAACAGAATTGGACCATCCTATAAAATTCGCTAACAGAAAATTGTCAGAATCAGAGAAGAACTAAAACACCACAGAGAGGGAAGGCTTAGATATGATCTACGTGCTTCATAAATTCAGGCATTATTTACTGGGAAAACATTTCAATTTGTTCACAGACCATTCAATTCCCAAATACCTCATCAACAATCCAGTGTTGGGGGGGAGAATTTGTAGATGGTTATTACTGCTCTAAGAATTTAAATTTGAAGTGATAATCAAACAAGGAAAGTTGAATGTAGGACTTGATCACCTGTCGAGGATCACTAATGGGGAGGAACCTACGAATCTAGAGGACAACGTTCCCGATGCACAACTATTTTCAGTCCAAATAGCCGATGAATATTTTGCAGATATCATCCAGTACTTGAGTACATGGACTACACCACATGAATTCAACACTGCACAGAAGAAAAATATGGTAGTCAAGGATGAAAATTACCAATTGATTGCAGGAAACTTGTATAAAATGGGTGCAGATAACATATTGAGAAAATGTGTGCTAGAACATCAAAGACTAAGGATTTTAGCAGAATCCCACGAGGGAATAACAGGACATTATGAAAGAAAAGATACCACACAAAAGGTATTGCACGCAGGAATATGGTGGCCAACTCTTCACAAAGACTCAAAGGACTACTATCAGAAATGTGATGTATGTCAGAAGGTTGGTAAAAAAAATAGAAGGGATGAGATATCACAGAGACCACAAGTAACCTTGAAGGTATTCGAAAAATGGGCAATAGATTTTGTGGGACCAATTAACCCACCAACAAAAAGGTCAAGAGCGAGGTACATTATCACTGCGACATAATACTTAACAAGATGGGTAGAAGCAACACCAGTAAAATCTTGCAGCACTGAGAAAACAACACACTTCTTGTTTGAGAAAGTGATCACTAGATTTGGTTTCCCAAGGATTTTGATGAGTGACCAAGGCACTCACTTTATTAACAACACTATTAGAGCTATGATTGAGGAGATTGAAGTTTATCATCAAAAGAGTACACCATACCATCTATTAGTCCCTAAAGTTGCACTTGAATGTGAGAGGGAAAGCTAGGGAATCATTCTTTTATTGCAAAGTATTTTTAAGTTTTTATGATTTGGTTTATTGTAGAGTGGTTGAAAACTGGGTCAAGATTACAGCATGACATGTAAATCAAGAATAAAACATTGTATATCCCATTGAATGAATAATAGGTAGAAACATAGATGGATTAAACTAATTTAAGAAAAAGGAAAGTGAAGTCTTCAATATGTCAACTTCACAAGAGTTTTTTGTCTCAATATATTATAAAGAAACAAGGGAATCAACTTGACCTTATTAGTTGAAAATTTATCTCTACAGCAAAATCTTCACTGTATAAATTAACATTCAAGAATGAAAAAGAATTGCAATCTAAATAATAAATTCAAGCATGAAGAATGAAATAACAGAGTAGAAAAAAGAAGGTCTAACCATCCATATGCCTTTGCTATTGAGTGTCAACTAAACATAAATGTCTTTTACAATAAGCTCCACAAAAAGTTTCTCTAGAACTCCAATTTTTTGACCACCACATGGTCTATCTTCTATCTATTTAAAATATCTATAAAACTTCCAGATCCTATTATCTATAACATCTTTAAATGAATGGAATAAAAAAGTATCCAAATCCTAAAGTAATTCACTCAAAATGAGCTTCTACCCCCCAAAATAGTCCACAACTCAACAACTTGATATAACAAACATTGCCAGCATTACATTTGACTCTACAAAATAGGGATTTTGTTTGACTCTAAAAAACATATCGAAGTCTTAGCATTTCCCTGATCAAAACGTATAATCTTTTGTCATATCTCCTGGAGAACCTTTAAACAAAATTGTAACAAATCTTCATGTTACCTTTAGGATAAAATCACAGCAGTGGCTTTGGCATTTTTCTTCTTGAGCTTCGTGGTTAGCACAACATTGTGCCAGTATAGTCTAAAATTAATTTCCTTGAGTTCCTTAAGCAATTCCCTTTTCTCCTTCTTCTTCTTTTTAAGACTTTGAATCCTTTCTTGCTAGCGAGCATTCCACTGTTCTATCTGCGCCTTTTCCTTCTTTAATTGTTTTATTGTTTTCTGAAATTCCTTAATATTTTCCTTATCAGTTCTCATCTCAACCCTGAATCCTGAACAATCTTCAGAAGGTGTAGTTTCATTCAAATTTAAGGTAACACTAGGTTCCTTGGCTTTAACCTGGTATTTTGAGATTAATTCTAAACTAGGTTCTTCTTCAGAACTTGATGAATCTAAAGCTAGAGGTACATCTGGTAAGTAATCTGAGTCTTCCAAGTAATCTTGTTTTTCTTCAGGGAATTCAATGATGCTTTTATCCATCTCTTTAGATTTTTCTAATCTAGTTGAATCTCTCATTATAGGGCTTGTACATGGTGTGAGTATTCCCTTTCCTTTGCTGACAGATTTCTTGGGAAATGGGGTCATTTTTTCTCTTTTCTTGGTACTTGTTTCAACATCCTCAGAATCATCTTCTATGATTATGATGTTTTATTCTTTGATTGATGGATTGAACATTGCCTTTGACTTCATCCTATACTTATTAGTAACCCTGGTCGAATTTCTCTGAGGTTTCTGTGATACACACACACCTTTATCCTTTTTTCCTTTGATTGCAACGCTCCTTTTACTGGTTGATGGCATTTCAAACTTGACTGTAGTTTGAGCAACGAGATCATTATCTGACTTTGTCTCTCCTTTAACATCTTCCTCAGGAAGCATTTCAATTTCAGGCTCCCATCTAGGTCTCTTAATTCTGCTCTTCTTAGTTACCTTGATATCAGAAGACTCATCTTTCACAGGGTTTTCATCAGAAATATCTCGACTCTATTTAATAGTTTTCCTTCCTCTACCCTTTTTCTGCTTATTGGATTGAGTGATAGGTTTTAAGGATTGTGTGAGTCAATTATAGGGATTTTGTAATTCGTTCAAGGAAGACATGACTAGGGTTTTAATCAAGACTTGATGGAACAAATTGCCTTTAGCATTAGTGGAAATCGACTGCACTTTCTTGGACATTTTTGTCAAACTTTTAAGCAGGAAATAAGGAATATTTAAAGGGTAATCACTGTTTATATGCATCAGTATTATGATATGGTAGATGTAGGCCAATGAAAACCTCCCTTTGCAGGTGATGTATCTGTGAATCACCACCAGAGCAGTGTGCCATTGGAGTCGAACCCATCTGAGAGGTATTCACCTTCTCCAATCTAGATTCTGCTTATCTGGAAGGAGGAATTGATTTACAAATTTAGTAACCATGTGCTCCTTCTTCCACCATCTTTCCCCTCCAACCACGAGCCTGCAAGCCTTTGCTATAGTCTGCTCTGTCACTAGCATCAACATCTTACCGATTTTGACCTCATGACCATCGAAGTTCAGAGTGAATTCCATGGAAACCTGCTCATCATAACCTTGAAATGTGGTGAGGAACTCAAACCATCTAGCGTCTTTGAATCTTTGGGCCATCTGAGGATAGGATTCAAGAAGTTCGACACCTTCTAGTTCTATTTTGGCGACTTGTCCGCTCCTCTTTGGCGCCATTAAACTCAATTCTGCAACCGTCATCCTCGGGTTCCAAATTCACCACCTGCAATTGTTAGTGTATTATGTTTCTTTGAATGGATACCTGCATTTCTCCTTGCAAGGATGAATTAAGCCAACTCGAACAGGTAACATATAATGATCATCAAACAACAAGTGATTTTGAAATGAACCCTGCGCACGTGCATAGCAATTATATTTTGAAACTGTTGGATTTGGAAATGATTTCCAAGCTTTCGTGGGAGCACATGAACTCTCAATTCATGAATTTTGTCATCATAACTAAATCGGGATGGCAGGCGCAAGTTATGGCATGATTATTTGGCGCTACGGGAATAGGCTTATTCCCGTAGTGTGTTTGACAACTTGAAATTTTAAAATTCAAACGACATAATAGGAGACACTTCAAATTTAAACAATGTCTTTTCAAAATCAAACTTAAATAAATCATCAAAGACTATAATGCAAACCATGAAATACCAAAATCTAAAAATGGAAAACAATTGAAAATGAAAAATGAGGAATGGGTAAGGAGGGTTTAGGACAAGGGTTTCTCACTAAACCAAGAAAAAATTAGAGACTAACATTGGCTCCTTCTGGGGATGGAGTTTTGATGCTAAACTCCAAGAACTGCAGACCATTACCTTTCCTTTATCTCTGATTCATTGATTCCCCTATGATTGTCTGTCTTTTATTTCCAGCATAACTATAAAAACAATTCCATTGGGTATATGGAGTCTCTATTGAAAGGAAACCTATTGTACTAACTCTAGCCTGTCGAACCTTTAGATGAAATAATGCTTCAAGAACCTCCCATTCACTGGGCCCCAAAAAATTTCAGTGTTATCTAAATTATGTAGGAGAAAAGTGTTATTGTTCACTACCTTGGTTATCCTAAAAGGACCATACCATAGGTTATCAAACTTTCCATGTTTTTCTTTATCTTCTCTCCTAGCGTCCCATCTCAACACTAAATCCCCTTCATTGAAAACATATTTCTTAGTTCCTTTATCAAATGTAGCCTTGATTTTTTTCTGATGAGCAACAACTCTCTGGTTAACCTGTTCTCTAGCCTGCTAAACTTCAATGAGTTGAAAAATTCTTCTTTGGACGTCATTGGGTTCTTCCTGTTCTTCTTGCAGAAACTTCAAGAATGGTAGGCCCAATTGAGTTGGAAGGATAGATTCTATGCCATATACCATATGGAAGGGATATGTCCCAATATCTTTCTTGTTGCTAATGCGATCAGCCCATAGAGAAAACTTTAACTTGGAATCCCATGTTTTTTTATTTTCTGCCAGCAACTTTTTGATAATCCTTACCAATGTCTTATTGGAAGATTCAACCAATCCATTCCCCTAGGGGCAGTAGGGAGTAGAATGAACCAATTTGATATTGTATTTATTGTTGAATTCAAGTATGGAATTCGACTTAAAATCCTGTGCATTATCAGTGACCAATTTTTTAGGACAGCCAAACCTGGAAAAAATATATCCCTCTAGAAATTCCATGATTACCTTGTCTATAGTATTTCGAGTCAGAATTGCTTCTATCCACTTTGTAAAATACCCCGTGGCTGTAAAAATCCATATATTCTGCCCTAATGAGGTGGGATTAATCTATCCAATGAAATCTAATCCCCACTATTGGAATGATCCATGGGAAATGATTGGTTTCAGAGGTAGATATATAAGTTTCTGCTTCCCGGTAAATTTCTGACAAGGTTCACATGCCCTGACCTGAGAAAAAATATCTGATAATAGAAATGGCCAGTAATAGCTTGCTCTAAGAATTTTGAAGGCAGTAGCCTTCCCATGATGATGACCTCCGTAGACACCATGATGTAGATCTTGAAAGATTTGTTTAGCCTCCTTTTCATCCACACATCTCAACAGAAAACCGTTGGGATCTTTCCAAAACAGGATCTGATCAACAATACAATATTTTACAGCTCTCAACTTTAATGATCTGTATTTTGATTTATCCAACTCTGGGGGAGATTGAAAATTCAGTAGAAAAAATATGATTTCTTTGTACCATTCTAAAGAAACATACTTGATGTTTATTACTAAATCAATTTCTTCAATCTGGACAGAAGAATCCTGTGTCATGTCTGAAAGATGGTATAATCCAATTGCTTTGTAATTGGATTCTGTCATTAATTTGGCGAGGCCTTGTCCCTTTATCAGCTGGGTAGGCTTTATGGTGAGATCGTATTCCAAGATTTTGGTTATCCATTTCCCCCTCT
>ML785144.1:84160-104161 GCA_009831015.1 Picea engelmannii
GGGGGGGGTGAATTAGTGGTTTATGAGCTTAAACAATTTTATACCTTTTAAAAATTATTAATCTTACTTCAAGTGATCATCAACAACATACAACATATGGACAGTAAAAGTAAAGACCATCAGTCACACATAAAGTACACACAGAGACAAATTTTCACAAGGAAACCCATAAAGGAAGAAAACCTCTTCTTCTTCGAAATGATATGCAATCTTTTTCAATTCTGTACATCATTTACAATTGAGCACCAAATCAATGTGAGGCTAATACCTCTGTTTTACAAGCTGCAAATTGTTTGAGAGCACCAACTCAATGTGAGGCTTCTACCTCTGTTTTACAAGCTGCAACTTGTTTGAGAGCACCAACTCTCTGGTTTCTCTAGCACCCACTAGAAGGAAGCACCAACTCCTTGAATATTCCAGCACCAACTGGATAGAAGCACCAACTTCCTGAATGTTCCAAAACCAACTGGATGGAAGCACCAACTTCTAGTTACACAGGCTCCAACCTGTATAACAGAGAACACTTGTTCTCCCTAGCACCACCCTGCCACCCTGGTTTCTCTGGCTGCAACCAGATGGAATCTACAACTCCCTGTGTTTAAGCACCCACTTGAACCTCTGAGGAAAACAGTCCTCTCGAGCACCTCCCAACCACCCTTGAATATCAAATAATGAATACATAGACAACTACACAGATAAATCAATTCTTACCAATCTTTCTCTATATCTAATCTTCAACAAGTTGTTCTGCAATTCTTCTCTTCTTCTGTTTGTTTAGCAGGTCTGCTCTGCATCAACTTTTTCTGTCATTCCGCTCTGCTTCTACTCTGTCTGTCATTCTGCTCTGTGTTTCATCTCCCTCTACACATTTGCTCAATTTCATGCTATGCCACTGCTCCTTTTCTTTTTCTCACTGTTTATTCATTTTCACTTCAGAACAACCAACCTCCCACAATCTGTCTCATCTTCTTTTATGCATACCTCCCCGACAGTTCCACTTCACCTTCCCTTAGCCGAAACAAGAACACCTGTCCTAGCAACTGAAACGCTAACCAATTCGTCATCATGAGTCTGTTTCTCTTAACAGATTCATAACTGAAGAGTTAAATGTGTGTGGAAGAAGAGTAACCCTCTGATCAATTCAAGATTTATCTGCACCGTTGGATAATCTTTATTATTCTTTCCTTTTAAATCGGGTTTTGACATTTTGGCATTTCTTTGCCCAAGTGTCTCGACACTTTCACATCGCGATCTCCGAAACTCCGAAATGGAGCTTATCTAGACTGACTCCTTCTCTTCCCGTGACCAAGGGCTATGACCAAGGCTTTATGTGGAAGGCGCTTTCGCGATTTCGCATATCGCGAAATCGGGATTCTTGTTGCATTGTGTTCTTGCCCTTTTGAATTCACGATCCCCGAAACTCCGATACGGGCTGTGATCAACGGTCCTGATCATTTCTGTATCTGATGGTCTAGATTCAATCGTGATTTCGCATATCGCGAAATTGAGGTTTTTTTTGCATTGTGTTCTTGCCCTTTTGAATTCGCGATCCCCGAAACTCCGATATGAGTTGTGATCAATGGTCCTAATCATTTTTATATCTTACGGTCCAGATTCAATCGCGATTTCACATATCGCGAAATCAGGGTTTTTGTTGCATTGTGTTCTTTCCCTTTTGAATTCGTGATCCCTAAAACTCCGATACGAGCTGTGATCAATGGTCCTGATCTCATTCTTGATTCAATGGCTGCGATTGAATTGCGATATCGCATATCTCGAAATCGAGGTTTTTGATGTCAAGTGACTTTGTCATTTCAAAGTTCCGATCCCCAATACTCCATGCAGAGAATCAACAATCCAGATCACTTCTAACTTTAACAGCTGCGATTAAATCGCGAAATCTCATATCGCGATTTCGGGGTTCTTGATGTCAAGTGATTTTGGAATTTCAAAGTCCCGATCCCCGATACTTTGATGAAGCCTCCTGTCGATCTTCTCCCGGTGGCGCCCGATCGCTGCCACGTGTCCTTCCAAATGGACAGTCTCAATTATGTCGGGATTTCGAGACTTTCAATGTCCCGATTCTCACGACCTTGAGAACTCCGATCTCCCAATGGCTGATATCCCGATGACAACTCCTCGTGTCGGGACTTCTCTTCTTGCTCCCGAGGCTTATCTCCCTCACAACTTCTGCAGATCTGACGACTCTCAGCAACCCTGCACCAAATCTAACGACTCTCGTTCTTTCAGGAAATTTGAATGGGATCCAATGGTCACTGACTCTTCTCCTCCCGATTATTTATGTGCTTCTATTCATTGCTATTGTACTCAAGCCATCACTACAACCACAACTGTACTTTCCATCAATGACAACCATTCATTGATTCACTGTATGTTGCCAACACGCATTCGTTGTCTGTTGCCAACACACATTTGTTGTTTGTGCAATATTTGCCAACAAAGATATCTTCGTTTCTTCATCCCCGACAACAGCACCAAAAATGTTAGTCCCTAAAGTTGAACTTGACTATGAGAGGGAAATCTAGGGCATCATTCATTTATTGCAAAGTATTTTTAAGGTCTTATGATTTGGTTTATTGTAGAGTGGTTGAAAACTGGGTCAAGATTACAGCATGACATGTAAATCAAGAATAAAACATTGTATATCCCACTGATTGAATAATAGGTAGAAACATAGATGGATTAAACTAATTTAAGAAAAAGGAAAGTGAAGTCTTCAATATGTCAACTTCACAAGATTTTTCTGTCTCAATATATTATAAAGAAACAAGGGAATCAACTTGACCTTATTACTTGAAAATTTATCTCTACAGCAAAATCTTCATTGTATAAATTAACATTCAAGAACCAAAAAGCATTGCAATCTGAATAATAAATTCAAGCATGAAGAATGAAATAACATAGTAGAAAAAATAAGGTCTAACCATCCATATGCCTTTGCTATTGAGTGTCAACTGAACATAAATGTCTTTTACAATAAGCTCCACAAAAAGTTTCTCTGGATCTGCAATTTTTCGACCACCACATGGTCTGTCTTCTATCTATTTAAACTATCTATAAAACTTCCAGATCCTATTATCTAGAATAGATTTAAATGAATAGAATCGAAAAGCATCCAACTCCTAAAGTAATTCACTCAAAATGAGCTTCTACCCCCCAAAATAGTCCACAGCTCAATAGCTTGATATAACAAACATTGCTAGCATTACATTTGACTCTACAAAATAGGGATTTTGTTTGACTCTGACAAACATATCGAAGTCTTAGCATTTCCCTGATCAAAATGTATAATATTTTTCCATATCTACTGGAGAACCTTTAAACAAAATTGTAACAAATCTTCATGTTACCTTTAGGATAAAATCACAGTAATGGCTTTGGCGTTTTTCTGCTTGAGCTTCGTGGTTAGCACAACATTGTGCCAGTATAGTCTAAAGTTAATTTCCCTGAGTTCCTTAAGCAATTCCCTTTGCTCCTTCTTCTTCTTTTTAAGACTTTGAATCCTTTCTTGTTGGCGAGCATTCCACTGTTCTATCTGCGCCTTTTCCTTCTTTAATTGTTTTATTATTTTTTGAAATTCCTTAATCTTTTCCTTATCAGTTCTCATCTCAACCCTAAATCCTGAACAATCTTCAAAAGGTGCATTTTCATTCAGATTTAAGGTAACACCAGGTTCCTTGGCTTTAACCTGGTATTTTGAGATTAATTATGAGCTATGTTCTTCTTCAGAACTTGATGAATCTAAAGTTCCAGGTACATCTGGTAAGTAATCTGAGTCTTCCAAGTAATCTTGTTTTTATTTAGGGAATTCATTGATGCTTTTAGCCATCTCTTTAGCTTTTGTTAATCTAGTTGAATCTCTCATTACAAGGCCTGTAGGTGGTGTGAGTATTCCCTTTCCTTTGCTGACAGATTTCTTGGGAAATGGGGTCTTTTTTGCTCTTTTCCTGGTACTTGTTTCAACATCCTCGGAATCATCTTCTATGATTATGGTGTTTTCTTCTTTGATTGATGGATTGAACATTGCCTTTGACTTCAGCCTATACTTATTAGTAACCCTGGTCAATTTTCTCCGAGGTTTCTGTGATACACACACACCTTTATCCTTTTTTCCTTTGATTGCAACGCTCCTTTTGCTGGTCGATGGCATTTTAGACTTGACTGTAGTTTGAGCAACGAGATCATTATCTGACTTTGTCTCTCCTTTAACATCTTCCTCAACAAGAATTTCAATTTCATGCTCCCATCTAGGTCTCTTACTTCTTCTCTTCTTAGTTACCTTGATTTCAGAAGACTCATCTTTCACAGGGTTTTCATCAGAAATATCTCGACTCTGTTTAACAGTTTTCCTTCCTCTACCTTTTTTCTGCTTATTGGATTGAGTGATAGGTTTTAAGGATTGTGTGAGCCAATTCTAGGGATTATGTAATTCGTTCAGGGCAGACATGACTAGGGTTTTAATCAGCACTTGATGGAACAAACTGCCTTTAGCATTAGTGGAAATCAACTGCACTTTCTTGGACATTTTTGTCAAACTTTTAAGTAGGAAATAAGGAAGATTTAAAGGGTAATCACTATTTAGATGCATCAATATTCTGATATGGTAGATGTAGACCAACAAAAACCTCCCTTCACAGGTGATGTATCTGTGAATCACCACCAGAGCAGTGTGTCATTCGGGTCGAACCCAGCTATGAGGTATTCGCCTTCTCCAATATGGATTCTGCTTATCTGGAAGGAGGAATTGATTTACAAATCCAGTAACCATGTGCTCTGTCTTACACCATATTTCCCCTCCAACCATGAGCTTGCAAACCTTTTCTATATTCTACTCTATCACTAGCATCAACATCTTATCGATTTCAACCTGATGACCATCGAAGTTCAAAGTGAATTCCATGGAAACCTGCTCATCATAACCTTGAAATGTGGTGAGGAACTCAAACCATCCAGCGTCTCTGAATATTTGGGCCATTTGAGGATAGGATTCAAGAAGTTTGACACCTTCTGGTTCTATTCTAGCGACTTGTCCACTCCTCTTTGGCCCCATTAAACTCAATTCTGCACCCGTCGTCCTCGGGTTCCAAATTCACCACCTGCAATTGTCAGTATATTTTGTTTCTTTGAATGGATACCTACATTTCACCCTTCAAGGTTGAATTAATCCAACTCGAACAAGTAACATATAATGATCATCAAACAACAGGTGATTTTGAAATGAACCCTACGCGCGTGCATAGCAATTTTATTCTGAAACTGTTGGATTTGGAAATGATTTCCAAGCTTTCGTGGGAGCACACGAACTCTCAATTCATGAATCGTGTCATCATAACTAAATCTGGATGGCAGGTGCAAGTTATGGCATGATTATTTGGTGCTACGGGAATAGGCTTATTCTCGTAGCGCGTTTGACAACTTGAAATTTTAAAATTCAAACGGCATAAAAGGAGACACTTCAAATTTCAACAATGTCTTTTCAAAATCAAACTTAAATAAATCGTCAAAGACTATATTGCAAACCATGAAATACCAAAATCTAAAAATGGAAAACAATTGAAAATGGAAAATGAGGAATGGGTAAGGAGGGTTTAGGACAAGGGTTTCTCACTAAACCAAGACAAAATTAGAGACTAACACCATCCTCAAGCAAATGGCATAGTGTAATCCTTTAACAAAATCCTCAAGAATGCATTGACAAAAATATGGAACTTTAATAGGGACGATTGGGACGTGAAGATACCAAAAATATTGTCGGCGTACAGGACCACATGCAAAAATTTGACAAGACAAACACCATTCATATTGGTGTATGGACAAGAAGCAATGGTGCCATTAGAATTTTTGGTACCTAGTCTGCGTGTAGCAACAATTACAAACATGACAGAGCGAGGCACAGTATAGGAAAGGATAAATCAATTGATGATCATGGAGGAAGATAGGATTCTAGCAAGGTTTAACCAAGAAGTACAGAAAACAATGGACAAAGCCTGGCATGACAGACATATCAAGAGGAAGCATTTCAAGGAAGGAGACTTTGTCTTGGTGTACGACAGTAAATCTCTTCAGCACCCAGGAAAACTCAAAATGCATTGGTTCGGACCATACAAGGTAAAGACTTTCACAGGTGGGGGAGTTGTGCAGTTGAAGGATTTAGGAGGAAAAAAACTCAGAGGGATGATCAATGGGAGTCGATTGAAGATGTATAGGGAAATTTGACCTCCTAACACTTGATATATATATATATATATATATATATATATATATATATATANTATGTATGTATGTATGTATGTATGTATGTATGTATGTATGTATGTATGTATGTATGTATGTATGTATGTATGTATATGACAATAAATCAATGGGAGGGGTTACCGAGCCAGACATCAAAAGACAGAAACATAGGCGTAGTGCACCAAAAAAGAATGACCATGCACACTTGGGAATGCTAGCACAATGGAGAAAGGACCAGTGGTCACTAAAAGGCAGAAACAATGGAAATGGTAGGTACAGAAAATAAATCGCCAACGAATAGCGACTATCAAAATTGAATGACAAGAACAATTGATGGGATGCCGCATTAATCGCACCAACTGGCGACGACAAGGGAATTCAATGGAAAGTACACAGGAAGTGCCAGTTCAATTAAAGCTCAATTTGGGTAACGTCTCTGAGAATCTTCACATGATTCCTATATAAGCTAGCACGCAGGATTGGGAAAGTTATTGTGAAATTGAGAAAAGCATAGAGCGATAGAGTATACAAAGTAGAGATTGAGTTGTAGAGGTCATAGAGTCCACTAAGCTCGATGGAGAACATATTTACCACCATGGCACCACCCAAACTAGGAGAGTCAAGACAGAATTGTAGATGACCTCGAAGAAACGACAAACCACCACTGCAACCACAGGGAAGCAAAAAACAACCACCTCAACCTCCATAAGTCGTCAACGTGGACGAAATCCCATCACCCGATACAACACTAGGGATCCCCACACTAGTGGTGGAGAAAACCCAACAGACAACACTAGTGGAAATGGACATTGATGTGCCGGAAGGGGGAAAATACCTCGAGAGTTAATGGGACGATCCTGAACTAGGAAGAAATGACCACACCAAAAAGGTCACACACAACCATGCTGAAATAGCCACAAGAGGGAATAATGAAAGATGTCATGGGCTGAGTAGACGAGTATGCAGAAGAGAGAACAATGGAGGTTGGAACCTCGAGTCATCCACCACAGTGCAAGGGAAAAAAACCAATACCAAGATCACCGCACAAGAAGGTCGCCACAACCATAGTATTTCCACGCATTCCGAAAGGGGTACGTATCACGAGAAACATGTTAGGCCACATGGAGAAATTTTGGTACTCAGACCACGATGTGACGGACATAGACAAGCTTCCAGAGTTTGCCAAGAAACTTTACCTGTAAACTGTGGGAATAGGACCCTTTGGCGAACCAATTAACCAACCAAGCCAGTGGGTAGCCGGGCTGGCCAAAACCAGGATTCTAGGCCTGTTGGACATCCTGCACTTTGGGAGGGACCAAGACACAAACAAATGTGTCAAGAAGTTGATGGCAGTCACCCATGGAGGATACCTATGGCTAGAACAAATCATCTCGATAGACGTGGATCTCATTGCATACGTCACAAGGATGCTGACACGGGGGAAGACACCCACGCATTTACTAGATGACAAGATGAAGGAGAAGGCACTGGCCAAGGAAATGAAGAAGAAGTATGGTACAGAAAGAGGGTTGCGCAGAATCATAATTAAGCACATTAGTGACGTAGCAACAAGGATGGACACAAAAATCATGGCATGCAAGTTACTCAGGAAATGTCACAAGGAGGAAGTCCTCGTCGGGGTTGTTGCAACTATAGCACAGTGTGTGGAGTGCACCACACTCAGCTGGGCCCCATATTTGTTGAATCTATTTCTGGAATACTGCAAGGACGTGCAGGACCTGGGGACAAAATTTCACATTCATGGCTACTCATCTTTATCGCCTTGGTCGGATGGAAGGAGCCTAAGTATTCATTCTTTTCTGCAAGATCCAATCCTTTCCACGCAATGCGATACCTATCGTTGGGGAGCACTAAAGACCCCAAGAACAAAATGGCGAATGCAGACATGTTCGAAGGATATTACAATGACTTGCAGGAAAGCATCGCCAACACTTGGCGTATTACACCAAAATTGGTTGCACAGTATCAGGGCATATCCAACTTCAAAGCGACTAGGCATACAATGTGGATCCAAGCACGAAAGGATCCCAACAACCAAAGGATACAACTACGCTACTGCATAAAGGAGGAGGATGTAGAGATGGCCATCAAGGATTGGAATGATGACTGGAGGATTCCAGTCCTAAATTAAGAGATGCCCGCAGATAAGGAGGTGGAAGAAGGGAAGGAACATACACCTACAGAAGATATAATGGTGCCCAAGAAGCCAATGACAGGTTAGAACCAGGTGCAACAGAATAAAGGGGGTGTGTCCAAGAAAGGCACTCATGTGGGGAAGAAGAAAAACACCTAGGCACCATAGGAACAAAAGAAATAGACTAAGATAGCACAAGGGGCCACATCAAGTGCTACTCAGAAGGAGCAAGGCTAGACCAAGAGGCTAGTCATACAAAGGGGAAGTGCGCACAAGAAATATAAGGCACACAAAATTCCACCAGAATACATGATCACGGAGGTCGATGTAGACCTCGTAGCCTAGATGGTCCAGGATTGAACAATGAATGACTTTGATGAAGCTCAATGCCAAAGGGATATGATGCAGGATGAGATGGTATACATGAGACAACTCCTCGAGAAAATCAGAGAAACACAGAGGGTTGACAGAGGAATAGAATCAATCCCAACAACATCACATACATGAGTTGAGACTGGATTGAGTGAGCAGGATAGGATCCAGATGATAACATAGTCGAGCTCGACATTTCATATCAAACCCAGCATGCTGTGCATGGATGAAATTGTGGGTCAGACACCCTTGAAGGATTTTTTTAAAATACAGTTGGTAATGACACAGATACCAACCAAGGCCTTGTATAAACTGCAAGTTAGCGTCGCGCAGGAGGTACAATCACATGCACACACAGACACAACAGAGTTGCAACAGACAAAGGAAAACATGTAAGAGTTGGAATTGGTGCTCGAGCAGGTCAATATCGAAACCAAAGATGATAAATACCATGTGGATAGGTTGGAGCAGGGATTGGCCATAGCCTATGAGAAAATCCCAAAGAGCGCGCAGACAACATAGCTCACAACGACACATTATATTGATCAGATTATGCAGACAATCGATTAATAAAGGCAGGATATCGAGCACCTTTGGGAACAAATTGTACCTACCACCCCCCCAAAGGTGAAGGAGAAGAGGAAGCAGGAAGCAATAATGCATATAGAAGAGATGGAGTGACAAGTCATCACAACGATCAACTTGTTCGATAAATAAACACAACTATGGACAAAGCTCGAGGAGGATCAACAAGTCCAACAGTGGGACCAGGAAGAGGAGAGGATAAGCGTAGCTATCCAGGACCTAAAGAAGAGGAAAAAGATGATGTCGATCATGGAGCACGTTAAAGGGGCATAGGATATGAATAAGTTGCAAGAAGAACTCATAGTCGTGCAGATACAGAAGAAGGAGCACCAAGCTCAAATGGAACCACTCCAAGAGCGGGAAATAGAGGTCATTGTGCAGGCAGAAGACACAAAGAAGAACATGGAAAAAACTCAGGCAGAGTGCACCTAGATGATAAATGACGAGATTGCAGTGTAGGTATTGGATGCACTCAGGGAGAAGACTCTGCAGGCTCAAACGCAAGAAAATGAACTCACAGATAAGTTCCAGGCTGTTGCAGGAGAGATCGAAGAAGGGAACAAGGTTTAGGTGGATCAGGACGAGCCACATGTTAGTGTTGGGGGGTTGTTGGATGCAAGCCTAGCCAGGGAGAAAGTCTATTTTTGGAGGAAAATCATGCAAAAGACAACTGGAAGGAAAATCAACACGTGTAAGAAAAGTAGGCAAAGCGCGCATGCAAGGAAGACCTAATGCCACTAGGGTTAGCGTTTTTGTAATTCATTGTAATGGCTGGTGAGCCAAGGATATAAATAATAAGTACTAAGAGAGAGAGGGATTTAGAGAGGATGACAATAGGGAGAGTTGTAAGAAATGTATGAGTCATTAATATGGTGAGCTAAGACAGGAGCGAGTGACTCAATCTTGAGGATTAGATAACATAATCAAGAGCTTGGTGTGATCTAGTTAGCCTCGTAGGGATCGAGGAGCTTGTGGGAAAGAGGGAGAGCTAAGAGTGTAACCACGCGCAACATGGGATATTTCTAAACTATAATAAAATCTTGAGAGCCATATCTTTGTGGACATATCCCAGGAGGGGGTGAACCATGATAACATTGTGTTATGTGAATGAATGAATGAATCTTTATGTATGATTAGTTGACGAATGATAGATCAATGAAGAAACTAAGTGGATATGATATTTCACCTGCATGCATAGAATGAATGTTCTAACTAGATGTTAGATTGAATGAATAAGGTTTACGACGCACAACCATAGATCTCGCTCAATCTCAGTTTGCAAACACTTGAGTATTAAAGTCTCCCATAGAGCTATCTCAGGTGAGACTGTGTAGTACACTCCGTGTGTTGCGTTGTCTTCTAGTTTACCAAAGGGGTCGATAGTTTTTAAAGGGATTTTGTTGGGAAGCTTATTAAATATGAACCAGGGTCAATATGTGATGGTCAATTAGAATTAGAATACCCCATAAGGAATCCTCAAGACCAATATAAGAGTAGAGATAACAAAACCAACACCTGCTATTGAGATAAAATGAACAACAACATCTATGGCTAGGAGGTTCATTCTTCATACACAACTAGTTGGTTATATTTTATAAACAAATAAGTTTTTTTTGTGTTTATTATGACTATTATGCTATGTAAATGCATATTTTAATGTTGTGTGTTTGATGTGTACTTACTATATGCATTCATGTTTTTATAAATGATGTTAGATGGATGGGTAAATCAACATGTTGTTTGATGTAATTTTTATGGGCCTACTACCCCTTGTTTTATTTTATAAGTATGGGGCATTTTTAAATTTTTTCATTTCAGTAGGATAGGACATTTTTGCAATGACATGACTTAGCTTGGAGGATAGGTACATTACAAGGGTGCTACTATGATCCAGATAGAAATCGGTGTCCACCCACCTATTCCATTGGTTCAAAACATGGGTGTTACAAGGGAAATCTCTCTATAGTTAGGGTAAACCACAACAGAAGGAAACAACTGCAGAAATCAAGTCTATTCCAAACATATGCTATATAAGCCAATATGCAAGCGAGATAAGAAAGAGGCCTACCTCATCCATATGTTTGATGAATTCCACCACCGCGCAATTAAACCCAAAGCTATATACCTGCAACTAGTTCTCAACAAACAAGAAAAGCAAGCATATGGTGATAATGTAAAAGGTTAGCACATTAGATAGCATAATCCATTAATATACATAACAACTACGCCCATGGATAATAATTCAATATATTTGCAAGATATCAATTGGAAGGGAAAGGAGTATTTCTATTAATAAATTATCAACATAAGTGAAAATATTATAGACTTCCGTATCGGCACGGTTCGAAACCGAGAAACCAAGTTCCTTCCAATTTGGCCTCCACCACTTCAATCTTCCACCAAAGGCAAGCTCATAGAAGGGAGACAATGAGGTTCTCCATCAATAAGGGAAGAACTTAGGGGCTGAACAATGTGTTCAGACTTAAAGTACAAAGGGATGTAGACTCAATATGAATTAATAATTTCTCCAGAGTAACTTTTCTCTCAAAGTTGAATTCTCTCATTTTCCATAGCTCGGAATTGGCCCATTTATAGCCTTCAAAATGGAACTGAAGGGTCGATTTGGAACGTTTCTAGTATATGGAAGGCCAATGATTAGAGATCTCATGTCATGACCTAGAAACCCAACATTTAATTTTCATTTTCTCACATAAATCTTGATGTACATGGGCTCTAGTGGAGCAACGTGCGTATACACTTGTTGTATAGAGTGCAAGAAGCGTACAAGTGGAAAATTTTGTATTTTTGTCTATGGATTTTAGTAACATGGAAGATAAGTATGCATAAGAAAATGGAATAAGGCCCTCTCTGCAAGATTTCATAGGGTGAGGAAAATCTTGTGCTAACAATGGGTTTCCACCTTGGCAATTTTTCTACGGTTTTTCGGGTGCTGAACTTTTGGGTTCGTTTTGAGGCCCTAAACGACGTTTTTTGGGCACGACAACACCCAATTAATAATTAAAGGCATTGTTTGGGTCAAATGAAATATGTACTCCTTGGCTATACCTTTCTAACGAGGTCTAGAACGCCCCAAACGAAGATCATATGCAAACGTTACGCCCTTGGCAAGTTGACATACCAACTACCCCCATCGAGGCTTAGAAACCTTTTGGCGCTTCATCTTCTGGGGTTAGGGTTTTGGATTTTATTTATGTTAAAAATTCCTCTAGATCCTCATTGTAAACATCATCATCTTCTTGTGAATGAGCATATCCATCACATCTCTTCTCAGAGATAATCTGCCACCATTCTAGCAAGTCATTCACTCTGTAATTTTATAGTTTCTGTACATTCTCTCATTAATAAAAGTTGTGCATTACTGTATCTTTGTTTTTATTGCAATATTTATGTGTATCTTGCAATATCTCTGTATATTTCATTGTTATATCTCTACCTTCATTTCATTCTAAAAAATAATCTGGATCATACTGGTTTCTATTCAGGGGTTGATTTTAAGGTTTTGGTTGCAATTGTACTTGTTAGGTTTCAAAGAAGATGTAGTTTTAACCTCAAGAATAAAAAATGATTACATTGTTATCACCACTTTTCAAATTAAGGGTTTATTTTAAGTTTTTTTTTACAACATCACAATACTGTTAAGGCCATGGTTGCAAAAAGTGGTGATTTTAACCTCGAAAAAAAAGGTGCTACAACATTACAATACTGTTAAAGAAATGGTTGCAAAAAGTCGTAATTTTAACCTAAAAAAAAGATGCTATTAGTAACACCACTTTTCGAAACAGAGTAGAATTAGCTACTAAATGAAACCTCTGAAAAAATGAGAACTCTAAACGATTTTTGTTAAGTTGATAACTGTGTGTAGTTTTTTTCATATAAATATGATTCACTACTTCTACCAAGTTCTTTATGACAAGTGTTGTATTGGCTCCTTTCAATGTAAAGTTTAAAAACCTTTGGGCCTTGCTGTAAAATTCTATTAAAAACTATTATTATTAATATTAATTAATTTTTATTTAAATTTATTAAGCACAAGGATATTTCGAATTAATAATTTATGGTGTTTTTTAAAATCTTGAATATTGGTTTTTCCCTTTCATATCCACCCCTTCGTTTTACTTTTCCTTTCATGAGTGACAACTAAGTATTAACATCAATCACTTTGTCCATATATTTGTTTAATAAATATAAATAAATACTTTTATTTATAATATTTTTACACCTCTACCTTCCATTCAACTTTTCATTTTGCTTTTTTAACTTTATGGTGTAGTGCTTTTTCCCTTTCATATCAACTCCTAAGTTTTACTTTTCCTTTCACGAGTGACAATTGAGCGAATCATTTTGTATATATATACATATATACTCGAAGGAAGATTTCTTTAAAAAATGACTTTATATAACCTAATAGATTTTGGATAATGATCCTTATCCAAATTGCAAATAAAGTGGCATCTTAGATATAACACCCTTTTTGACATTTTGAGTAAATTGGTCAAATTAAGTTTATATTTTAAGTAAAATATGAGTAATAGTCAATTTATTATTTTGAATTCGAAATTTATTAGTAAATTTATTATTTTGAAATTGAAATTTAAAAAATATAAATTTTAGTAAACATCAATCATATTGTATATATACATATATATTCGAAGGAAGATTCCTTTAAAAAATGACTTTATATAATATAATGATCCTTATCCAAAATGCAAATAAAGTGGCATCTTAGATATAACACCCTTTTTGACATTTTGACATTGAATTGAAGAAAATGCATTTATAAGAATATATTATTTTTGGATTGAGTAAATTGGTCAAATTAAATTTATATTTTAAGTAAAATATGAGTAATATTCAATTTATTATTTTGAATTTAAGATTTATTAGTCAATTTATTAATTTGAATTTTGAATTTAAAATTTATTAGTCAATTTGTTATTTTGAATTTGAAATTTATTAGTAAATTTATTATTTTGAATTTGATATTTAAAATTTTTTAAATAAATTCAAAAAAATTTAAATTTATTAGTCAATTTATTATTTTGAATTTGAAATTTATTAGTAAATTTATTATTTTGAATTTGAAATTTAAAAAATATAAATTTTAGTATGTTAATATTTAAGAATGTATTTAAAAACAACACATATAAGAAATAAAGATCCTGCAAAAACACACATGCTTCTAAGTTATGGTATTATTAGATTAGGAAATAATGTTATTGCATCAATTCAATAATTTATATCTTCGATTTAGTTATGGGATTGGTAATGCTTTTGGTGTGTATAGTACTTCATAAATTATTTGTCTCACAATAGTTCATCAAATAAACATGAGGACTTATATCTCAAAGCCACCCTAAGTCTCACAATTGTTGATCATATCAACTTGATGGCTTGCGCTCCAAATCCAGCTTTCATATGGGTAAATATTTTAGTGTGTGTAGTACTTCATACCTCATTGTTTCTCACAATTGTTGATGAATTTGGTGTGTATGGTATTTCATAAAGCACCCATGTCTCACAAATTCCACTCACATCAACTTGAGGACTTCCACCCAAAGTCAGTAGTTGATTACATCAACCTAAATTACCAAAGGTTTTGGTGCATATAGTACTTTTTCAACCATTATCGCCTAATAATTGTTGATCACGTTAACCCAAGGACTTGCACCCCAAAGTCAACATTACATTATGATCACGTACAAGCTTTTGGTGTGTATAGTACTTTATAAACCACCCATCTCTTATTTTTGGTGATCACGCCAATCTAAGCACTTGCAC
This sequence comes from Picea engelmannii, assembly GCA_009831015.1. NCBI lineage: Eukaryota > Viridiplantae > Streptophyta > Pinopsida > Pinales > Pinaceae > Picea > Picea engelmannii. The sequence continues at coordinate 99,327 of ML785144.1, forward strand.
GCTAAAGGAAACATGTTGATGACATTAACCTAGATTGTCTTACAATTGTTGATCATGTGAACTTAAGGACTTACACCCAAACCACTCATGTCTTTGTTCGACGCAGGCCTATTTTGAGGAAAGACTTATTTTTGGAAAGAGAGATCTAATTTTGGAGCATGTGCAACAACTGGCAAGAAAGAAACATGCGAAAAAAGGAAGAAAAGAAGCATGCAAGAGGAAAAGCCACGTGCGAGGAGGCAGACAAGCCTAACCATATTAGGGTTAGGGTTTTTGACAAAGGTTGTAATGGCTATAAGCCCGCAAAATACTATAAATAAGAACCTAGGAGGTCTAGGTCAGGGGTTAGTCAGTTCAATACTATTGAGAAGTTGAGAGGTTGTCGATTGTAATAAGGCGGTAGAAGAGTCGAGTAAGGTAGATTTTGAGGGTTAGATCACAGGTTGGGGATATTGGTTTGATCTAGTCCACCTCACAGAGGTTCCTTAACCTCATCAAGATTGTATGATTGAATATGTAATGCACACAACGACAGATTTTGCAGCAGACTAAATAAAAGAGCAGATAAGACAAATCTTTGTGGACGTATTCCAGGAGGGGGTGAACCATAGTAAAACATGTGCTCTATGTGATGTTTTATTGAATGCTTACTTTTTTTCAATGGTTAGTTTATGAATGAATGAATAACTAGATGTATTAGCATGCAGGCGTGGGGCTAAAGGTGGATGAATCTTAGGAATACCTGAATCAATAAAAAGTTTAATGCATAAAGAAAAAAAAGAATATAATCCCAGATCCCCACTCATTTCTAGACTGCAAACACCTGGGTATTGCAGTCACCCATAGAGCTATCTCGGGTGAGATTGCGTTGTGTGCCCTGCGCGCAACATTTCCTTCTGGCTTACCAGGACGGCCAATAGTTTTAGAGGGTTTTGTAGGAAACATGTTCAGATATGAACCCGGGTCAACCTAAGAAGAGGAAAGAAGTCAGAGATCTAAACCAACAAATGGTTTTGTTGCCGGCTAGAACTACATGGGATTGAGTGGACGAGATCCGTAAAAGAAACACTTGGATAATGAAGGTATAGAAGGGAATGTTAAAGCCATGGAATCCAACAAAGGAGGAGATCGAAATATGGTTGAAAACGAAAGAAATCGAGTTTGCACAAAAGGACAACAGAAGCCCTAAACTAACATTGCGCAAATATCGCGACAAATACTTGTTCAACGACCTGCATGAGGTATTTTTCTGTGATTTCCCACATTTGTTTCAAGAGTGCTTATTAAGGTTAAAATAAAACCACCCTAAAAATCGAATCAGACAGCTGGAGTGGAATCTTGTGTAGATCACACAATTACAACAAGTTGATAACAAATTTACGCGCAGAGTAGATTTCTAGTTAGACATTATTGTTGCAGGGTTTATCATCGAATTTGTAGTAGATACAACGAAGTATTACACTAAAATAGAGTAGGATTTTCTAAAGGGACCTAGAGGTAGGTACATTAGATCGTTGTATACTTCAATCAAGATTTTATTGTATAACAACGGTGTGATGACCATGGAATCAGACAACTAAACTTCCTTTCGTGCATGGGGGAAGGGGATAATAACTTACATGAGGATGAGAAATGGAGGAAGATATGGATAAGGGAAAGAAGAAGGAGGCCATGGACCCAATCATGATGGAGGAAGATCATATAAAGAAAATAATGGCAAAATATGGAAAGACATGCAATGGAGTACCCTACCAATATAAGATGAATAACAAGAAGAGAGCCATAGCTGATAGGGAGGGCTTGGCAAGTGATGAAGAAGAGGTAGAGGATCTTCATGCCGTGGAGCATATTTAGGAAATCCTACGTGCAACATATGAAAGGAAAACATGCAAGAAACTTGCCATAGATGTAAAAGAGGCTTGTCTAGAGGCATTATCTTCAATAAATAAAAAGTTGATTGAGTTCGAAGGAAATAATATCTCGTATGCATTGGGGAAGATTGAGATATAAATGAACCAACAAAGCTCCAGAAAGAACAAGGAAAATACTCAGGCAACCATCCAAGAAATGAGCCAGATTGATTTACTTAAAATCAATGAATGGTTGGTTAATCCAAGTTCACAATTTCATGTCATAGTCCAAGAAATGAACAAGATCTAGGAGAACCTTCCCCAAATACAGAAGAAGATGTTTCCCTTTGAATTAAATGAAAGGATTGAGCCTTCAAGATTCTTGGTAGCACTAATGGACAGATGCACCCAATGCACTGAACAAGGAAAAGCAAGTGTAGCAGGGAGCAAATGAAAAAGCATGCACATTGCCCACTTTCTCCATCCACTCTACTTTTCACCCTCAAACCATCACTTACCCCATCTATCCCTACCACTCGCATTCTTGCATCCACTCCTCCCACCTCCTTATTGGACACTTGTTCCCTCATCATCCTTTTCATGAACAATTACTCTTCCCTATAACCGTTAGCCATCCCATAACGATCCAACNCCCCCCCCCCCCCCTCCCCCATGTCTTCAACTACAATTCCTTATCCTAGTGAATGCATCCAAAGGGACATATGGAAACGAGATCAAATGGAAAAGACAGTAAGCCAAATGATTGTGATGGCATTAATGGACATGTGTACCCAACTTAAATATCAAAGGAAAACTAGCACATCTACAAGAAGACGAAGAGACAGAGGAAGCGCCAACAAAACTCAACAATATTTGCATGTTGTTATTTTATTCAGATGTATTCTATTTTTAGTCAAATATTGTGGGAAGTCCAATGGTTTTCAGCTGTGAAAAAAATTGTATAAACACATAGATTTTAGATCTATTCGAGGCTACCTCTTGCCGAATGTAAAAGAGAAACTCGTTTGAGTATTAATACAAGTGCAGACACGGATTCTAAGTTTCGTTCAATCTGAGTTATGTGTTTCCTCTGCATTTCCATTTGTCTGAATTTCTTTCTGTAATTCTTGAAGAGTGAATGATTGCAATTTAGTACTACATCTACTGTGATCATAATATATCAGCAGTTCATTTAGTAACAAATTTTCCTATGTTATTACTGAGTAAAACAAGACCTGTGATTTGTGTGAATTACTACATTTTTATCTCCTGTTCAAGGGTGCATCTTCTACTATTCTTCTACTGTAAACAAAGTGAGACTTATATGTAATTGATACCTAACTTTATTTTAACAGTTTTGTAAATCTTTCTACATCATTTGACATTATAATTCCGACTCAAATAATGAGATACAACCTCTGTATTGTCTGATCATTAATTTCTTTTAAAGATTATTTCTCGGAAAACTGAAGGTAGAAAAAAGAACTCATAAAAACACCTCTTTTAAAACCTTTGATGCTTGAAATTATTCTTTGATACTTAGAATCAATCTCAGGAACCACATCTTTTTGGCACCGCTGCCGAGGATAGAGAAACGAAATCACTTTTCCTTGGGAGAAACGACAAGGTAAATTTTGGTCTTTGATGGTGAAAAAAGATTGAATACATGAATAAGTCTTACTTTATCTTTCACCTAGCGACTCCACCGTAGAAAAAGATTTCATTCAGTCGAAATAATACCAGGAAAAACCCAGACGAAAAGCAGACTACGCCAGTTTCAAATCCTGAAAAATTGTTGAAACCAAAGGGATATCTCAGACAAACTTCTGCATCAGCAGGTAAGGTCCATCAACCTATAATTATGCAAGTTAATGTTAATATTACCTCTAAAGAACTAAATATTAAATAAAATTTTAAACAAGTTCATTCTACAGAGGCATAAACAAGTAAACCTGAAGTTAAACTTGAAACTCCAGAGGTAATTATTACTGAAATAAAATTTGAGATTGACCAGACCATCCTTGTTTCATTGATAGACACTTTTACTAGTGAAAACAAAGAATCCATTCCAATCCCCACTATCATTAGTAATCAGTGGATTTTTTCTCTTCCTGGAGTAAAATTTTATGTTTCCCCAAATCCTCAAGATTATTTTCTATTCTCAGATTCATCCCCTATTACTTCTCCTATATATACATCAGGTAAATCGGAGGACTCGAGCTCAAGTTTTCCTTTTCCCCCTCATCTAGATCTTATGTCTTCTCACGATCATTTTCACGAACTTCATTCACAACATCCCGAAGTAGTCGAAAGATAAGTAGATCAATCTTTTGAAGTTTTTGAAAATCTCCTATTTAGTCCTAGAATTTTGTCTCCTAGACTTTCAATGGCAGGTATTGGAGGTGTTGGTGCTGGAGGTGTTGGAGGTGCAGGGGTTGGTGGACAAGCTCAAACCCCTAGGAAATTTTCCAAGGTCACTACTAGATATGATCCCTTATTCCTTCCTATTGTCCTGCATGATTTACCCGATAATTACATGAAGAGCCTCCCTAAATTCATGGGAGAAGGGGATCTTACAACAACAAAATATATAGCCTTTTTCGATCAATTTGTTGATCTTCTTGGCACTGAGCACGAGGATGTTTACATGAGACTGTTAGTACATAATTTTGAAGGACAGGTAAGAACTTGGTTCAGGGGACTTCTAGTAGGTTCTATAAGATCATATAATGATCTAGAAACTTCCTTCCTAAGGCAATGGGGGGATAAAAAGGATCATCATATTTATTACTTAACCGAATTTAGAGCCTTGAGAAAGAAGACTTTTGAATCAGTCCTATATTGTATCCAAAGATTTAATAATATTTATCACAAAATCCCAACCGAAGTTAAACCTTCTCAACCAGTTGCAAAAGTCACTTTTTTTGGGGCTTTTGATTCTAATTTCACTCTACTTTTGAGAGAAAGATGATCCACTAATTTAAC
>ML785144.1:148393-189065 GCA_009831015.1 Picea engelmannii
AAAAAAAATATAATAACATAATTTAAATGAAAACATATACCTTTTTATAATACAATAATTCAAAACCTTATTATTTTCGTATGGATATGGATATTTATTTGAAAAAGACTACAAAATCTTTGTCAAAGTATCCACTAAGACAAAGTGGTCAGGTACCTATTCTCATCACGAGTCATAATGGACATGTGAGACATAATTCCTTTTTTGAGATTGAATGGAAGAAAATGTTGATTTACAAAGACAAAGTTTTTGACATAAAGACAAAGTGGCCAAAATCAGACAAAGTTGTTAAATTAGGACCCACACCTTTATCAACCTTTATCTTAAAAGTTAAAGGTTATTCTCAATTTGTTAATTGGAAATAAAGAAATATTAAAGTAATTTTTAGTAAATTTTTATTGAGAAAAGTATTATAAAAATAATAACCATAAGAAATAATTGTTCCCACATCACAAACACATCATTACATCATTAATTTATAAGATTGAGAGAACTTACATTTTAGATTTAGTTATGAGATTGATAAAGTTTTTAGTGCACATACTATATCATAAACCTCTTGTATTTTACAATGGTTCATCACATCAACTTGGGAAATTAAACCCCAAAGTCACCTTATGTCTCACAATTGTTGATCACATTAACTTAAAGACTTGTTTCTTAAAGCGAACTTTCATAACCAACTTTTAGTGTGTATAATACTTCATAACCAGTGTGTTTCTCATAATTTTTTATGAAATTTGGTGTATGTAGTACTTCATAAATCACCAAGCTTTGGTTCTTTTGATGTATGTAATACTCTATAAACTACTCCTCACCACTCCTCTCTCATAATTGTTGATCATATCAATCCCTCAAAACCAAATTTCTTATTACATCAAGGTTATGGTGCATCCAATATTTTATAAACCATCCATCTCTTGAAATTGTTAATCACATCAATTTAACAGTTCAAAGATAGCAAAGATTCACAAAACAACTAGTACATGTGATACTTCAATTATTGATCACATCAACCACTTAAACCTTAAAACCAATTTCTAAATTGAAAAAGATTTCAATACATAAATACTTTCTAATCCGATTCTCTCATAATTATTATTTATGTAGAATTATCATACACAATCACTCTTTTCTTTTTTTTTCTTAAAAATGATATCAAATTTCAACACTTATCAATACTAAAAAAAATTCAACCATTCTCAAATATGATATCAAGTTCAAATGACAAATATAAATAATCACTTTTGTTCATAATTACATTTAGTATGGTCAGATGCTAAAAACAAATATAATCATTATGCATAGATATAAAAGGAACTGACCTTATAACAATTATGTAAAAACAAATATAATCAGCATAGATATAAAAGGAATTGACCTTATAACAATTATGTCAAATTAATATGAAATTCATATACACAATCAAGATAGAAAAAGGATACAACGAGAATATTTCAATGGACTTTGACCAAAAATTATGTCAAATTAATATGAAATTCATATACACAATCAAGATAGAAAAAGGATAAAACGAGAATATTTCAATGGAATTTAACCAAAAGACCAAAAATATGGATAGAGATCCTTAATGAAAAAACCAAACCCAACTCTTGTACAGTATACCTCCTCCTACACACTGCATATGCTTTCATTCTATGGCTAATTAAATGCCCATCCAAGAAGATGCTGCTTAAAAAAATACCTGCTATACTCTCATTCTGCGGATAGTTAAATGCCCATGCTAAACAAATACCTGAAATTAAATTCAGCCAAGTTGGATTCTCATGACAACAAATACCCAAACTCACAGGCCTCTCAACCCCGAGTCCTCCGATACAGAAGGAGAGTCTGATATAGAATGACCTGGTTCATGCATGGAAGGAGATTGGGATAGAGAATTCTGCATGGAGGGAGACTGGTGATCTCCTCTAGTGTCTTGAATCATCCTCACCACATGGCTCATTTTGGGGCGTTGCTGAGGAGATTGTGAAGCACAGAGCAAAGCAATCTGAAGCATGCTCACTAGTTCCTCTTCAATGTTTTTGAATCTCATCAACTCAATATCAAATACCTCTGACGTCCATTCTTCTGGGACAATGGACTGCACCCACCTGGGAAGATCTACGGTTGAATAAAAATCCTCTTGCACGTGGGATTGAACAGGGGCCTTGCCAGTTAGCATTTCAAGCAGTAAGACTCCAAAGCTGTAGACGTCTGCTTTCTGGGATATCTTCTTTGTGGCAGCCTGCTCAGGAGCCGTGTAGCCCACCATTCGTGAAGCAGCGACTGATGGACTCACAAGCAGTGCAAGGCCAAAGTCTGAGATGCAAGCATTCCCATTTCTGTCTAACAAAATATTGGAAGATTTGATGTTCCCATGGCCAATCTTGGGTGACTTGCAGTGGGTGTGAATGAATGCCAAGCCTTTAGCTGCACCCAGTGCTATCTTCATTCTAGTCGTCCAGTCTAGGGGTGTTCTACCAGGTCCCCGGCTACCTGAACAAAGAAAAATTCATTGCATATCAAAATGACATTTTCGACATTTTCTTAGGACATGCCAGTTCACAATATTATGAAGAAAACAAGGTTGGAGAAACAAAACTTATGGCAAATAAATTACTAATACATACAAACATAAATCTATCTTAATCTGTAAGAGGTATCGATACATACAAGCATAAATCCATCTTAATCTCTAATAGGTATCAAACGACTGGAGATGTTAATTTCAATGTTTTCATACTCATAACCACTTAAAAGACTAAACCCATCTTAATCTCTAAGAGGTGTCAAACGACTGGAGATGTTCATTTCAATGTTTTCATATTCATAACCACTTAAAAGACTGTTTAAGTGGGTGCAAAAACATTGAGATTTCCCTTCAGGTAATTTGATACATGGATCTGTGCTAATGGCAATCGTGCACAGCCGACTTGTAAGGTTCACATTAGGCCTACTTCTAACTTGTAAGAGACAGGTTTAGTTGATTACTGGTTTTCACTCTGTTCTATGCCAATTTTGTCTATGTGATTACTTTGTTTAACAATATAACCTGTTGCCTGCATTTAGAGGAAGCCACATCAAACCTCAAAAATAGGACATCCTCAACTTTCAGGTTGTTCTAAGTAGAAAGGTACACAGCATCTCTGCTTTCCCATTTTACCATGTTTCCAACCTTCCATTTTAAAATTGTCAGCTGACTGAGAACCTGGAATTCTGCAAATATTGAGGGGGGGCAACAGACCAGGTTGAAGAGGAAGTGAAAAACTAACTCTCATGTTAGGGATTATTGAATGCATTGGACTCTTCTTAACTGACTTAATATGAAAATGCATATTTTTATTTTGGATGGCTCTTAACGCTCGGTAAAGATGGAGAATGTTCCTATGTTTTTCCTGGGTTTTTTAAAATTAATGACTTTGTGCCATTTGGATTTTAATATCTGCTTTTTATTTATGGGATTTGGATATAGTTTTATAAAAAGGGAGTGAGTTAATAAGTGGATAAACTCAATTTTTTTGGTGAGTTTATTTTTTTCAGGTTAGGCAATGTTTCACCCTAAAAGTTTCTTAGTCAAAGTTCCCTACTATAACTTCCCACAAATTCCTATCAGATTTAAGAAAGAATTTTCTTCTAAAAAGAGGTTGAGATTGTCCACTTATTGACTTACTCCGTCTAAAGAGCTCTATAACTAACTATTATGTGTTATCATGTAGTTTTTTTTGTAGCAAATTAAAAGCTATCCCTAGGAATCAAAATGAAACCAAATTCAACAGCGACAATCTAAACAGATTTAATCAAAATCTTACAAGGAAATAACTAACAGATTCAATAGCTTACAACTAGTGAAAAATATTTATTTCAGAACTTTTGGTTCTATGGGAAGTTGAAATTTCTTCACAGCTAGATGCTGGATGAGATAAAGGATAGCCTATGCAACACCACACCAAACCTAGGTAAACAAACTTGCCCACAATTGAAGACTGAATTTGGTGGTGAAATTTTTGAAGTTGAAGTTTTACAATAATGGCAAATTTCGAAATTCATGTATTGGCAAGATGGTTTGATTGATGTTGACATCAATGGGTGACCTAGATATCCACAATGGTCGAGTCGACTAATGTCAAGGGATTGAAATGAAGGGATTGCTGGTCTATAGCTGAAGTATTGAGTTATGTAGTGAAAGAGTTGGTTATTCTGTTATAATCACTGGATGATAACCTAAGGTATTTATGTAGATAGATAACTAGAATCTGTTGTTTCAAATTTTGAATCTATTGAAGCTTTTTGTGTTGATTTCTGGAATAGAACTCGTTGCTTTGTTGGGTAAAGTTGCTAATAAAGAATATTTAAAGGGCATATAGAAATTTCTTTGTCCCATTTGTTGCTACTATGAATCAAAATGAATGGGAAAGAAAAGGAAACAAATGACCCATATGAATCTGATAGCCTACAGCAACCTGTAAACATCTATTTCTATAATATATTGTTTTCTATGGTGTAGGCAGTAAAAAATCTATTCACGTCTACAGATTGGATGTTATCAGAAATGGCTTCACAATATAAAGTGACAGGGAAACGAACTTGCCTTTGGATTGAAATCTGAGTTCGGTGGTAGAAGATTACCTATAAAAGCTAAAGAAATGAGGGAGTGAAGAATATATACATACCATGAAGAAGTGCATACAAACTCCCATTTGGCATATAGTCATAGACCAGAAGCTTTTCATCTCTAGCGTAATAATAAGCCGTTAGATTAACCACATTTTGATGTCTCAAACTTCCCATGAGCTCCATATGTTGCTCAAACTCCTTCCTTCCAATACCATGCACATCTTTCAATCTCTTGACAGCAACAACAGACCCATCTTCCATAATAGCCTTATAAGCACTTCCAAAGTTACCCTTTCCTAGCATTTCTGCTGAAGCTCGTAGAAGATGCTCTAGCTCAAAAGGTCTTCCATTATCAAAGAAGATAAGCTTGCATTTTCCTGCAGTATTAGACTGATTATTGGGACACTGATCTGAAGAATGCACAGCTAACCTGTCTGTTGGACACCTCTGGGAAGGCTTAGGCTTAGGCTTCTTCTGCTTCACGCCCTTCTTTTTCCAGTAGTAGCAGAAGATTAGGCATCCTATGAGCGATAACACTGCAACATCTCCCACAACTATTGCTATAATATCACCTTTGCTGAGTTGCGTAGAGCTATTATTTCTCTGTGATGGCAGTGAGGATGAAATCATGGAGGGGCTGGAAGCCATATAGGGATTAGAATCAGAGCTGGCATTATTACTTTCATTGCAGCTCTGCAGAGGACTTCCACAGAGTGCCTCGTTATTCACAAACCCAGAGCTTGGAAACCTAGACAGACTTGCAGGTATCATTCCACTGAGTCTATTGTCTGAAACATTGAATTCTTCAACAGTATTGGGCAACATCAGGTCTGAAATGCTACCAGAGAACTCATTGTTGTCAAGCTTCAGAGTGAGCAAATGGGTCATTGAAGTAAGAGTCAATGGTATTTGCCCACTGAGATGATTGTTCGATACATCCAATCTCAAGAGACGATCTAATGAAGCAATGGTGGAAGGCAAGGGACCTGAGAATTGGTTTTCAGAGAGAAACAGAAACTTGAGACTTCTCCAGTTCAAAAGATCCGGAATGGTGCCATTAAGTGAATTTCTCTTCAAGCTCAGAATTCTGAGCTCATGGAGACCTGCTAAGGCATCGATCGGACCCACGAGGTCGAGATCCTGGAGCACAATCCTCACTACCCGGCCATTCTCACACCCAACTCCATACCACCTTCGTCTGCATGGATTCTTATGTGTCCATGAGCTCGCCAGACTGTTGTTGATATCAGAGGAGGCCTTGAAAGCTATCAGTGCATGATAGTCTGATTTCCCTTGAGCTTCACAAGCTCCAAAGAAAAAGATTATCAGCAGAATTGAAAACATCACCATCTCCAGCCTCTCCATTGTAACAGACGAGAATGAGAATAAGATTGGCAGAGGGAGTGGATACTTCAACAACCATATAAGGATTTTGAAACCTCTCAGCACATATTAATGACCCACTGGAATGAAAATGGGATTAGCACTAGCAGTAGATACTTCAGCCGATAACCATATAAGGATTTTGAAATCTCTAAGCTCAACAACCATAGAAGGATTTTGAAAACTCTAGGCTCTTGACTGACCCACTAGAAAATGGGAATGGGATTGGCAGCAGGATTCCTGACCCGGGTTTAAGATGGATCGTTGCTGAACTATACTAGGATCCGGCCTAAGTCTCACATGGTTGACTGTACACTGCAAGATACAAAGGAAGTACATGGACGCAGTACATGACACAGAGGTGCATGGACATGTGTATAATGTAAGAAAAGCAGAATGATATGTAGAATATCCTGCAAACATGTGACACATCGGTCAAGAGCTTTTTTTCAACACAAATCCCTCGATTTTTGGACGTGTTAATCGGGGATTCTTTGGTAAATCCCATCATAATGTATCGACAGTCAAACTTTTGTCGTAGATCCCCACTTGCCGAGGGCTATATCAATGGGTATGATAAAATTTGTGCCAAAAGCATAATTTTTCATTCAAAAGAGATTTGTAAGGGGTTTTCAAATTGACTAAGATTTAAAAAAATATTTATCTAAGAAAGCAAAATATAAAAAGAGATTTTTTTAAGGAGGTATTCAAATCGATTAACACAATATAAAAAAAGAGATTTTTTAAAGAGGTATTCAAATCGACTAAGAATTTAAGAAAGAAAGAGAAAGAGTTTGTTTTTGGGGTTTTCAAAGAATTATACAATTGATATTTGATTTATTGTATTCATTAAAAAAAATTCCCTCAAATTTCCATATATTATTCAGCTTAGTTTGAACTGGTGAGTATAAAAACTCAAAGGTGTTTAAGTCATTAGTAGGAATGCAAGCCTTGAATATGCTTTACAGTTCCTTATTTTGCACAGTGACATTGTTATTTCTATGTCGAAAAGTCTGGAAGAAATATTATTTCCAAAAAGGAATGGATTGGATGTTCTACTATTGGAAAGTATCCAGGAAAATATTCAAAAGCTTGAATTGCTGGAAAATTGATTAGATTCGGCTAACAATCTATACTAACTCTTATACTAATTCATAAACACACAGTTCAATATCCAGAAATTTCAAACACTATCATAAAGTTGTTTCTATCTAATACTTAAAGTGGCCGAGCAGAAAACTTATAACCAAAAAATCAAATCAAAGTCTTTCATACAATACCCACTATCATTACTTCCAATAAAAATCAAACCACTGTGTTCCCAAGGTACCCACTGTCACTACTTTCCGTACCCACTGCGAGGAATGCAGTGCTACTACGTGCAGTTTCTGCAATAATTTAAGTAACTTTGTGGGCTTGGGGTTGATCACTGTGAGACAAAAGGTTTCATTTGGATATGTGCAATGATGCAATACACTGTTAATGTTCGGTCTATAGACTGAAAGGATAACATGAAAACGTTTTGTCGACTCTGGCTGGCATCATTTTCATTGTGGGTGGCTGTTTATTTGTAAACAACTCTACAGAATTTGTGTTGAGCTCGTACATCTATCCAAAGGCGTGAATTTATATGTATGCCTGTGTGTAGTGCACATCTAACGGTTGGCAAGTCTGGTCCACTTGTGGGAATGAGTGCCCATTTTAGGATTCTCAATTTCTAGATACTGCAGCCCAAACAACAAGTCAAACTTGACCACAAGGTTTGTTTGATTGGTAGTTTTTACAAGTTTTTTAGTCGATGTTTTGGTATTTTTTTAATCAGAATCGGTCAGATTGGTAGTTTTTACAAGTTTTTTTTWKTTKATGTTTTTTATATKTTTTTRATCAGAATGGGGTTTCACATAAATYTGAGTGAAATYTTTTTGCTGTTTAAATTGTATTTTTGAATGTATAAATAGATTTATCATCTCGAAAGAAAATTTCTTAAAGCATTTTGATTGTACAAATTTAACCACTCAAATTTTCAGTTCCAACAATTTTTTGATCAAATTTCTGGTAAAATTGACTGAAAAGTATTGCCAAGAAATTATAAGCAAATTTCAAAAATACAATTTAAACAACAAAAAATTACAATTTTGTCTAAATTTATATCACCTGATTCTAGCAAAAAAAATACCAAAACATAAAACAATTAAACAACACCAAAAATATTTAATTTAATGATTTGAATAATAAATATACTACAACTCCATCTGTAACTTGTCTCTGATAAAAGTCTACCAAAATATTATTACTGTAACTCAATATTGTAGTAATCATACTTTATGTGGTTAGAATTTTAAGATGTGATATTATTTATCTAATCATCTGAGAAGATCAGGGTGTATGAAAACATTAAACCAGTAGACAATAATCCTCATAATTTATTTGGGTAAAATTGTAAGATGAACATTTGCAGACTTTAGAGGATAAGCATGTACATGGGCCCTCCCGCATGCAATGCAGGGTATTATGAAATATCCGGAATGAACTGTATAAAGCCTGGAATCGAACCTTTTAATCATTGTCATGAAATTGCATCATTTTATCAGCACTATTTTCAATGAGAATGTAGATGCATCATTAGTGATAAATCCAATTCACGGATTGAGTTTTTTTAGGTTAATTTTATAGTTACGTTCACCATCATCACTTTCTTATAAGTTTTCAAAATATTTATTCATTATTTTAACACTTTAAATACACATGAAAATATTAGTTAATACAAAAAATTATATGTTCAATATATCTATTTTATATATCAATAGTTTGCCATTTTTATCAGAATTTAATCATTTGAGAAAAAGAATAATCATCAATAGTTTGTTATTTTTATTAATAATGCTCTCAACCACCTAAACTCAATATATCTTACAAAATAAGATCAAAATTATAAAAGTAAGAGGGCTCATTATCCATTTTACAAAGTTCATAAATGTGTGCCTCTTTTCACCATAGAGACTAGACCTCTCTTTAAAAGAATTTTCAAGATTAACTTATTTTTTAATCTTCTTATTAAAATGTACTTTTAAATAAGTTTGTAGTTATATGTTATTAAAACTTATTTTTAAATAAGTTTGTAGTTATATGTTATTTTAAATTTATTTTGATTTTAAATTTATAAATTAGTTAGAGAAATCAATTCTTTTTAAATGTAAATTTTTAATAATATGAAAATTTATTAATTTTTTTTGATGATGATGATGTTGTAATGTCCACTAAAATTGGTTTATCGGACCTTAAGAGGGTAAGTGATTACTTTTGATTCTTTAAAATTTTGTTTCTGTGCTCGAAAAGTATTAAGAGAAGCTTTCCAAGATCACCATACTTTTGTTGAGATAAGAGGTTAGGAAGGTTGGTTGTGTGATAAATATTTTGAAAATGAGATCTAATATGGGTATAGGTTGAACAATCTAAGAGAAAGTGTTTTTCATCTTCAACCTTTTTAATGTCACAAAGGTGGCACACTTTTTCATCCCATGGCATTTTAGGAATTGACCAACGCCCAGTTTCACTATGGAGCTCGTGAGAATTTGTTCTTATCTTAGCAATGCTTATTTTTTTCTTGCAGGAGCTAGCTAGTGGAGGTTCTCTAGCCCTAAAGGGATAGCCACTACTTTCTCATGGAATCTAGGCCATGCTACTAACAACCAAGTTGAGGCTTATGCTATGTTTCAAGGTCTTACCATAGCCACAACTCAACACATTTGCGAACTCGCTACTCAGGGATTTGCAAAACACCATCACACATCTTCACCTAGGTACTCTCCCTCGAGACACTAGGCTGCACTCCATCTTCCTTAAAATCCGATGCCTCCTCCGTGACTTCGAGTCAGTTGACTAATGACACATTTGTTGCCATAACAACATAGGGGCAAACCACCAAACAAATTTTTGCACTTTAGGGAAAATGGGGATTTGTTAATTAAAGGGACTTTGGTCTCTAGACTTATTCCATAATTCCCCTTGTCATTTATTATCAGCCCCCAGGGGTCAATTCACCACCATTACTTGACATTTCCACCTCATGCACCCATCACACCCCTCATCAATTCTCCTTAACCTCCCCCGTACTGCCTTCCATTTTTTCTCCTTCCCATGCCTATCTACTTACAAATGTGGGTTAGACACGCCCACCATGGTTGAGACCATCCATATAAGCCATCATCTCTGTAAGTGGGTTCTGCTTTGGATAGGACAGGTCATTATGGCCCTAATCTCCCATGTGTCGATTAAGTTCTTTGGCTTGTTATTTCCTTCTATCTCAACTTTTAGTTAGTTGCTCGCATTTCTCTGTTCTCACTTTGTGTTCTTGATAAGCCAGTTTGATGTGCTCTATGTCTCTCGATTGTTCCATGCTCCATTGTGCACCGGTGGGGTGCCAATTCCATATTTTTTCTCTCACATCTTGAGTAGAAGGTTGACGATCTCAGATCTTTCGCTCAAGCAATGCAGACATGTCTAAGTAGCCTCTCGGCCTAGGTGCTCTCTGTTCTCTAAGTCTGTGTACATCATTGTCTAAGCCCTCCAACAACTCCAAGATGAATGTTGTGCCATCATAACACAATTAGAGGATCTTCAAGCCCATCTCTCTCATCCCATGCGGACTTCTTCAACTTTGGTAGGCTCAACAATGACCTCTTCTCACATGGATAACAACATAATCCTTGATTTGAATTCCCATGTCCCCGTTTCAATCATGGCCACCCACATCATGTAGGTTTTATCTCCTCTTAATATGATGAATGCAATGCTTTTTTTGGTATAGTCTAAGGAATTTTGTCAAAATCTATTCTGTAAAGACTTCTGAGAATAACTCTTCTTATGAGTTTTTGAACTTGTTAATGCCCAATAAACATAGAAGATTATCAATTACCTCTATGAATCTACCTGAACTTTATAAGAAATCTTTTTATACTTTTGCTATAAACTTTCAAAAAATAAAAACTTATAATTTATCAATTTTTAAAAAATAAACTTTTAACAATTTTTCATTTAAAAAAAACTTATATATAATTTAATATATATATATATATGATAAATTATATATAATTTATCTTCAATATATATAGATAATATATATAGATAGGGTCACTTCTAACACATCAATCTTACATTAAACAACACATCAACTTTATAAACAATAAATAAGTAACTTAACACAAGTTAATAAATATATATATATTTTTAATTTAAATATCAAATATTTTAAATTTTTTTTTTATCTATTTTATTTATTAATTGAAATTAAAATATTAAAATGAATCAATATTAATGAAATAGAAATAATTTTTTAAGAATTTTAAAATGAAATAAGGTGTACAAATTTTAAAATCCCTTGTAATGTAAAAAAAATAACAATAGAAGATGGAAACATTTTCCTAAAATATTCTTTATATACTCATATTATATTTCAAATATTTTTTTTTTATAACTATTATCTCATCAAAATTAAATAAAACTTATTTTTAATAATTTTATCATAAAACAAATATTATAATAAATTAATTAACATTTTATCATTTTTAATTAGATATCAAAATTAATTTTGATAATACATTTATTCATATCAATATAAAAAAACACTTTTATAATAAATTAATTAACATTTTATCATTTTTAATTAGCATTTGATATATCAAAATTAATCTTATAAAACATTTATTCATTTCACACTATGAAAAAACACTTTGTTTTTCAACAATTTTATTTATTTCCATATTTATAACAATTTTATTTAATTATATATTTATAACATATTTTTGGAATTATTTTTGGAGGAGAGCTTAAATTACAATTAGGGTAGTATTTGGTTTCATGTATAGAATTAAGGTTAAATATTACAAAAAAAACTTGACCTCATTTTAGGTAGCTTGGAGGATGACCACAAAGAAAATTCTTTTTATTACACATATTATCTAAAATAAAATTGATTTTTGATATTAAAGTAAGATCTAACAATACTTCTTATTTAATACTTCTTATTAATTGAGAACTTTCTTCCTTAGATATAAGAAAATAAGTTAACAACTTAAAATAAAAAACATTTAACATAAATAAAAATCTACCCCTTATAAACCACCAACATATTATTTATTTAAGAAAACATATTTTTCTTTGAAAAAAAAACTTTTAAAATATTAAAAAAATATATACATCACACTTAATTTTGCTCGTACTTGTGCATTACACTATACCATGAATTTACATATTTTGAATCTTGTACTCGAGACCCTCTTTAATGTAATCAAAATTTTGTATAGTGACTTTGGTTAATGAATTTGACTTACCATACTTTTTAATTTACAATGAATTTAAGATCCCAAAATTGAAATAGCAAGCCATCATGGCTTGTCCACTACCCACATCATATTAATTAAAGACAACGTCTTTAAAAGTTGAATGGGACCTATGTCTTTGACCAATGTAAAGAATCTTTCCACATAGGAGATTGTGCGGATTCAAATTTCTTTTGTAAACTAATCATGGACAAGATAACTACTCACATTGTGGACAAGATGGGGATTCATTTCTTTCATATATTATGAAAGGTGCAACTTTTCATAAGCAGTTTAAACTTTAGCATCTGTGCAACAAAAGTGACTAAAATATCAACCACATATAGAACATGTCAAATCATTCCATAGTTTTGACTATTCATAGTGGTATGGAACTTTCTTTTAAAGTTTTAAATAAGTAATTAAGTTTTTAAAAGTTAAACATAGGGATAACGGGTTAATTTAATTTATTGGACCATATATTTAAGGATATATTTAAGGTATGTTGTTAATGGAAAAGTTATAGGTTCAAATTTGGTTAAGTTTTTCATGGTTATTTGTTGTTATTGTGTTGGTAATTGAGTTACCTTTTATTTAGATATTTTGGGGAAGGGGATATTTTACAAGATTTTTCTTGGAATTATATATATTTTTTTTATGAAAAATGTTTTGGAGGAAATTTTCTAAATGTTTATGATCTGTAAACTGTCGTGGATATGTCATTGGAATAGTTTGTCATAAACAGATCTTATAATATTATGAAATTTTAGACTATGCAACTAATTTTCCTTAGATCCCAGAGTAATTAATTATTATCTTTGCTTGAATTTATGAAATAACTTAAATATGAAATGAAAGGAATGAGAAAAAGAACACTCTATCCACACACAAATGAACACAATATATATCCTAGGAAATCCAATACGAGATAAAAACCATCTAGATGGTGAGGCCTATGCTCTCATCTCTTTTCTTTAGTTATGGAAATACAAATACAAAAAAAGAGGCACTCATTGTAGAGTTTCCTTTGACATTGTGACCTGTATGGTTGCTACATAATATTTCCCTCCTCTGTTATGCTCTCCAAATACCACTCATAGATTCTCTGCTCAACTATGGAACAAATATGATGCTAAAGAATGAAACCTTTTCTCTTCCTAGTGGCCCAACATTTAACATAGCCCGATAGATGTCCAAGGTTAGGGTTTTGACTTACTCAACCCTCAATTAGTGAAAAGGTTTGGACCTTCTAGAATCTTCTTGAAATTCACCTATGCCTAGCCCCATATGTGTGAGTAATGGGGTTTGATGTGGCATCCACTCGTACCATGGTGGTCGACAAGGTAGGTCAACTTGTAGGAGGAATAACATTCACATACGAGATCAGATTGAGGTGATTTATGCACCATTGGAAAGTTCTCGATGTTTAGATCATTGTTGAGGGTTTCAACATAGGGTTTGGACAATGTAACCCCAAGAAATTCCATTTAATGCCTCAAAATGGATCTTGAGGGTTCCAAAACCCAATTTTCCAAACTAGGATTTGGCACTAAAATGGTCCTGCAAGTTAATTCCTCCAATTGTTTCCACCCAAAAAGCACCAAAATAGATGGAAAATTATATGATCATCCAATATGGATCATACCTCCCTATTTAGGGAGTATTTTGGTCCCCAAAATATTTGTTCAATTAGGTGAGGAAATTTTTTACATACTTGTTGGGCCTGAGATATGATCATTTTCATGACGGTTATTATACACTTTTGCCATATGTATATATGTGTTTTTCATCTTTTGAAGGATCTTTTTGAAGAATTTGATGATAAAATGGTATAATCGGCATAAGGTACGTGTAATTCATGTTTAATGATTAAATCAAGTTTAATTCATCATGTTCTATGATTTCCAAGAGTTAATTCGTGTTTTTCTGGTATTACAGGGCAAAACTCACCATGTTTCCAGTTCTGGCACTTGATCCGGTACTCGTTCCAACACTCGTTCTGGTACCCGATCTGGCACTCATTCCAACACTCAGTATTGCACAAAAACGTAGGGTGAGTTGGCGGTTATGGCATTGGCGGTCAATGATGGACAAATCAGGCACATGGGTTTTCTTCATGATCACCCCCTCCAGCTACTAAGCTCTAGACAACTCAGTTTCAGTTTTCCAAAGAAGGCGAGTACTGGCTTGCTCTGTTTTGTCAGTTAGAGCATCATTTATCGTATTTTGTCGAAATTAGAAGTGGTTCGACCCTCCCGTGGTCGACCACTTGGGTTGTAAGCTTATAAATATTGATAGGATGGCCATTAGATTGTTAACCAAGTAGCATAAGCATTAGAATTGTCAAAAAAGTGATTCTGCTCTGTTTTGAGTTTTACATTGCTAGAATTGTGCCAGAACTGCATTTTCAAGCTTTCATGGTGAATTCGGCCTGTTGAAGTTTGTGGTGTGCTTGTAGGAGGTAGCCACGATTTTCTGGGGGGCCCACCAGTAGTCTGGTGACGATCAATGTGTTGTTTATGCATTTCATAATTTGAATTGTTCTTTTATTTTCTGTACATGCATGTTTTATTGTGTTAATTAGTTTGTTGTGATTTAATTGTTTTATTGCTCTTTTGCAGGTTCGTATGATGGGTTATGTTAGCATGAGTTAGTTTTGTAGATTAGGAACAGACTTGCAAGTCTCTATATTAACCTCATGTGCATTTAGATGTTAAAATTATGCTTTGATTTATGGTTTTATAATCAAGTTGAAAACAGAGTTTTTAGAATAAAATAGAGTTTTATTTGGGTTTCCTTTGACAGGGATTTGGATGGATGAATAGAATAATTTCTAGTTTTAATCTTGCTTATCTTAGTTTATATAGATCTCATCTAAATTAGTTGTTGGTAATGTAGATTTCTCATTTACTTTTTATATCATGTTTTAGTCTTTGTTTTTGAAGCATTGTTTTAATTGTAGTTTGAATTATTAGTCTAGACATAGCATGGTTTCATTTATGTAATTTCCTTTTCTAGAATTGAATTGAAACTATATTTCTTAGTTAAATTTTTGAGTGATCTAGGTGGATATCGGTGGCCACCCACCTTTTCCGACTGGCTCAAAACAATTTTCTGGCAAATTTGGCAATTTACTATTTTTAGCAGTTTTTAACTTCCGGGGCCATTTTGAGGGCCCAAATGAAGGTTTTTCGAGATTGATGTTCTCAATGATAGACAAAGGCATGATTGAGACCCCAAAATGAATCTCCTCGATGATACCTTTCCAACGAGCTATCATACGCCTAAAACATAGATCGTATACAAAAGTTACGACCCCGGGAAATTGATGTACTAACTTACCCAAACGGGGCCCACATGACTTTTGGCGCTTCATCTCCTAGGGTTAGGTTTTTTGATGTCTAGGACTTTTGGCATTCCTGTTTATTGTAAAATGGCCTTCAGAGCCTCATTGTAATCATCTTCTTGCGAATGCAAGTAGCTGTCACATCTCTTCTCAGAGATAAGTTGCCACCATTCTATCGAGTCTTTCACTCTGTATTTTACAGTCTTTGTACATTTATTTCATTAATATAAATCATGTATTACTGTATATCTGTGTTTATGGTTGCATCTCTGATATATTTATGTTATATTATTGAATATTTGTGATATCTCTGTGCATTTCTTTATTATATCTCCGATCTCATTTCGTGCCGAAAATAATCTGGATCATTGAGTTAGGTATGAATTTTGATTATGTAACCTAGAAGTAGAATGATGATCTCATTATGATATTAATGGTTTATACATGAATATGCAGGGTATTTAGCATTATCTTTGTCATGGCTAAATTCTCATTGGATTGTTTAATACATACCTTCCAATTTTCCATTGAGTTTATACCACTCGAATTGTCCTTTGTTGTCAAGTGCCATCGAGATATCATCTGTCACCATCGAAGGCATTCACACAACCACCAACATTATATTTGAGTGTTTCATAGATTAAAGATAGTTTCTTGCTTTTGTATATAAGAAAAGATAGTTTCTTGCTTTCATAGGTTAGAATATAGTTTTATTGTTGTTGTAGGGTAGTTAGTATTTTGCTTCAATAGATTTAAGAGCAATTTTGTTTATCATAAATTAGGCATTTAGTTGGTAGTCCTTCTTTCTTTCAATAAAATGAATTTCCTTTCATGCATTAGAAATAGTTTTGTATCAAGCATTTAGTCCACTTGTCTCTTAGGCTAGATAGTTGTTCAATCAGAAGTCTTTGCTTGCTTGTCTATTTGCTTTAGTAGGTTAGTTAGGTGTTTTTGCTTACTTGTCTATTTATTTGCTTTATAGGTTAGATAGGTGTCTTTGCTTACTTATTCATTTATTTGCTTTCATGGGGTAGTTGCTCATTGAATGTAGGTTGGCAAGTTAAGATAGTTTGCTTTTGTCATTTGCTTATTGATATGCTTAGGTAGTTTATTTTGCTTATTGTCATGAACTATTTGCTTTAAAGTAGGGTTTTCACTTCCTTTTCTTAGAACCATCCATCAATCCTTGGCCCAAAAGTACTTAAGTTACCTAGATTCAAGTTGCTTAGTAGGGTTTGCTCATTAGAGAGGTTTTCTTGAGTAGATTAGCCTTAGACAGTTGCTTTCATTAGTTAGATTATACTCCTACCAACCTTTTACCTTTGGCATATATTTTGTTGCAACTCTAAGTTTACTTACCCCGGGTTGACAATTTAATTGAGGGTAGTTTAGTGTCTTTTTAGTACATATAAATCACCTAACATTTTGGCGCCATTGCCTGGGAGTTGTCTCAAGGTAAGAAGTAGTTAGGAAATAGATCATTCCTAGACCTTAGCAATAGATTGGTGGTGGGGGAACTTTAAGACGAGAGGTAGCATCTGCTATTGCAGGCTTCCCCAAACCCAATGGTAGCTTTTTCTTTTCTTTTTGCTTTATTTCATGAATAGGCCTAGAGACCCACAAAGTAGATACATTAAATCTAAATCAGACCTTTCAACCAAGGTTCCTTCTGATCTCTTTGGGGGAAGGGACGTTCCACTTATAAAATCCACAGGCCGATACCGAAAAACATGAGCTAGATCAACCCAAAGAGCTAAGATAGTCTCTGAGAAGACTAACATAGGGATCACTATAGAACAAGAAATTGAAGCATCAAACATATTGGGACAGGAGGAAAGACCACTCGAGCCTTTCGCAGAACCAAACAATACAGCCTTTGCTTTTACACCACCACCAGGGAATCCTAATTTTGAAGATATCATAGACCCTGAACAAGTGAATCTTTTGTTTGGTAGTTTAACCAACGTAATTATCTCTCAAATTGACACATAAACTTTGGCATCGATAATCTCAACTGGCTCGAGTAGAGTCCCAAACATCCAAACAGTAGGAAGACCTTTTCATCAAAGGGAAACCTTGTTCTCTTCAAAGATAAAACCACTTAGGTACTCTCTTTTTGGAAACCAAGCCAATATGGGTGATCAGGAGGACCATAACAATGTAAGACATGGGGAGGAATAAGAAACTGGAAACCAAACCAAAACTACCTTTGGGATTCCAATTTTAGACACCACTCCAAATGTCAATATGAAGAATATTCCTCTCTCAACACTGCCTACCTTTTATGGTAAAAACAGTGAAGATCTAGACACCTTCCTATTTGAATTTGACATCTTGTGTAGGAGATACAACTATGTGCAAGATGCTCATAAATTAAAACTCTTTCCTTCCACCCTCAAAGACTCTGCATTAAGATGGTTCATGGGGTTGGGAGAATCCAGTATTAGGTCTTGGGAATCCATGAAAGACATCTTTCTTAAGAAGTACCAGGACTACTGCAAGACCAAAGAGTCTCGTAATGACATCTTTAAAGTCCAACAGTTAGAAGACGAGACCCTTGAAGACTATATGGAAAGATTTGGTTATATCTCCTAGAAGTCAAAATACCATGACCTCCCAGAGGATGCAGTTAGGGATCTTTTTCTTAAGGGAATTTCAGAAGAATATTTAGATATGCTTAACCTGATGGCATCAGGTGATATTTCTCATAAACCATTTGCTGAAATGTGTGAAATGTGTAAAAAATACTCAAGGAGTAGAGCCAAAATAGGAAAGAATGTTCAGGACCATTACAATAGAAGCTTAAAACTAGTTAGTTCATGTGGCATCACAAGAGCAGAGATATGGAACCTTCTAGAAAAAATTAAAACATATATCCTAAGCACAATAAGTTCCCATTTGGACACCCTTAAAATAAAAAAGAAACAGGAGGAGGAAAATGCAACAATGAGCATATATTGCCCAAGGTGCAGGAGGAAGCATTCCTCAAGGGAATGCCCATTAGATAATATTCAGTTTGTGGATTCTGTATAGAAGACCATTCAACTGAGAAATGTCCATCCTTGCCCAGTTTACTAGCCATCTATAGGAGTGGGGATCCTGGGGAGTCTTCTTATGCACCTAGGAGGCCATGGCAGCCTACGAATCAACCCACATACCCAGATCTACAGTCTCAAGTTCCACCCTATTATCAACAACAACAGTGGAACTCACAAGGTTGGAAAAATTGTTCTACTCATTACCAACATCCTTGGATTCAAGGATGGAGGGGAGGACACAACCAAGGAAACCCTCAAGCTCCACCTATCCCTATGTACAACCATCCTTATCCTCAGTTCTCATTGAACACTCCACAACTTTTGCCAAGTTTTGTTCCACCACCTTTACCTCCTATCCCACAACAAAAACCGCTACAATTTCAAAATGCAAGATCCCCTCAACTGACACTATTACCGACACAGCCAATGCCGAATCCTAATAATAAGCCCCCTCAACCTATTAACAATGTTGAGATGTAGGCCTTCCCGACATATGTGATTATTCCTGTTCCATTACAGGAAATTCAACTAAGATCGTGAAAATTTCTAGATAGGCAGAGACCTTCAGTAGTCATACAGGAAGAAGAAGAAGAAATCACCAAACAACCCATGGATGACACTAGCTGGGAAGATGTTATTATCTTGAAAAATCAAGAACCCAAGATTCCCCAAAATGAGCCTTCACAAATTACGAAGGTCCCTCCTTATCCAGACCGATTGGTAGTCGAGAAACCTACCACCTGACCAGAATTTGACATTTTGAATGAATTGAAAAATATTTGTGTCAAAATTCCCCTACTTCAAGTCATTAAAGACATTACAATATATAGTAAGGTAGTCAAAGAATTGTGTATTAAGAAGCCAGGTAGGAAGAAAAAGGACCCTCCTACAGTACATTTGGTAGGAGGACTCTCTGAGTACATATCAGAGTAGCCAAATCTAGCAAAGTATGGGAATCCAGGAAACCCCTTAGTGACCATAATCATTAATGAGGTCTTCATCGGAAACGCTCTCATAGACCTAGGGGCAGCCATCAATGTTATGACCGCTACTACCTTGGAACAATTACAGTTACATCCTCTTCTTTGGCCTACCCCAACCATTTTGGAATTAACAAATAAGACTAGGGTTATACCTAAATGGATTTTAGATGATGTCATGGTTACTTTAGCCTCATGGGAGTATCCAATAGATTTCCTTGTCATTCATTCAAAGGACCCTGCCAGAGGCCATCCTGTTATTTTGGGAAGACCTTGGCTAGAGACAGTCAATGCATTTATTGGTTGTAGAGAAGGAGAAATGACCATCTCAAATGGTCTCTCTATCCAGAAGCTCACCATTTACCCTCCAACTCAACCTATTATGGAGAATCTATGGTGGCTTGAATGTCCATACGAGAACGAAGACTGGGAAGAACCCGTATTGCCAAGTGACCATGCATGGGCACTTCAGGAGCACACGACATAAAATGTGCCAAACCAATTCATTTCTGCTATCACATGTGTGGATTATCCACAGTCTTTTCCCCAATTTGAGTACATGTTTGGGGAAAAATTTCAAGAACAATTGGATCCATCCATTTTGTCTTCGACATCTTTTATTTTCAAGATAGATGATTATTCCATGTCTTATACTATGCCCTACGAGATTAGTCCAGGGAAAGTTTTACATATAAACTCCAGTCTAGATGCAGAAAAACATAAACAATTAGTAGATATCCTTAAAGAACAATTAGGAGCATTTGCCAAGGAATACACTGATATGAAGAGTGTACACCTTGACACATGCATCCATCATATATACACCCAAGGGGGAGGTCACACCTGTTAGGAAACCCCAGAGAAGGATGAACCCAACACTCAAAGACATAGTCAAGGAGGAAATCCAGAAGTTGTTAAATGTCAGATTTATCTATCCCATATCTGACAGTAAGTGGGTATCCCCGCTTGTAGTGGTTCCAAATAAAGTGACCGGGAAATGGAGAATTTGTGTAGATTTCTGGGAACTCAACAAAGCCACTCTAAAATACTACTTTCCTCTTCCTTTCATTGACCAAGTTCTAGATACCTTGTCTGGAAAGAAGTATTTTTCCATTCTAGATGGGTACAACAGGTATAATCAGATTCTTATAGCACCCAAGGACCAGGACAAGACTACCTTTACTTGTCCGTGGGGAACCTATGCCTATAGGGTCTTACCATTTGGATTGTGTAATGCTCCTGCCACATTTCAATGAGAAGTATTAGGGATATTTGCTGATCTTATTCATGATTGTGTGGAGGTCTACATGGATAAATTCACAATCTATGGAAACACTTACCAAGAAGCCTTAGACAACTTAGAAAAAGTCCTCATTAGATGCTAGGAAATGAACCTATCCCTAAATCATGAAAAATGCAAAATGTTGTTAACTGAAGGAGTGGTTCTAGGACATCATGTTTCATCTGAAGGAATAAAAGTCGATCCTGCAAAGATTGAGGTCATTATTAGACTTCCACCCCCCAAGACTCAGAAATAGGTGAGAATATTTCTTGGACATGCTGGATATTACCTGCAGTTTATTGAAAATTTTCAAAGATTGTTGCATGTATGTTTGGATTATTGATAAAAGATGTTGATTTTGTTTGGACTGAGCAGTGTCAAACTACCTTCGAAACCTTGAAAGCTAAGCTGTCTGTGGCACCAGTTCTTAGAGGGCCTAATTGGACTCTCCCATTTCATATATCCACTGATGCCTCCGACACAAAAATAGGAGTGGTATTAGGGCAGAAAGAAGACCAACAATCCTATGCCATTTATTTTGTAAGAAAGAACTTGTCCCTTGCCGAGTTAAACTACACAGTCACTGAGAAGGAATTCTTGGCAGTTGTTCATGCTATTAACAAGTTTCTTCATTACATTATAGATTATGAAGTATTTGTACACATCGATCATTCTACCATTAGGTTCCTCATGAACAAACCTATAACTAATGGCCGAGTGACTAGGTGGCTCTTGTTATTGCAAGAATTTAATATTACTGTGCTTGACCAACTTGAGAAAGATAATGTAGTAGATGACTTTCTTTCCTGAATAAAAAATGAGGATGATGATATCCCTGTAGATGATAGTTTCCCAGATGAGAACCTCTTTTCCTTTTCTGTCAATACTCCATGGTTTGCGGATATGGAAAACTATCTGGCCACTAGGAAGTTACTGTCTCATTTGTCAGCTCATGAAAAGCAAAAAATTATTACACAAAGTGCTAATTACTCTTGGGTTAGTCATGATCATTTTCCCACAGGTCCTGATTTGATTATTCGTAGATGTGTTCGAGAGGATGAGGTACCTGATATACTATGAATTTGTCATGATGGACCATGTGGTGGCCATTTCTCTGACAAATGCACAACATATAAGGTATTACATTTAGGTTACTATTAGCCTAGCATTTTCAAAGATGCTTCCAAGTATGTGAGAAGTTGTGATAGTTTCCAAAGGATAGGAAGACCTATGCCATCTGACGAAGTGCCTTTGTAGGCCCAAGTTATGATAGAACCCTTTGAAAAATGGTCCCTCGACTTTGTAGGACCAATTTCACCCATGTCCTGTAGGAAGAACTATATTTTGGTTTGTACGGACTATGTCACCAAATGGGTAGAGGCAAAAGCCCTATTCATGGCCACATAAAAGTATGTTGTTGAATTTATCTACGAAGACATATTTACCCACTTCGGTGTCCCTCGTGAA
Organism: Picea engelmannii; assembly: GCA_009831015.1. Lineage (NCBI taxonomy): Eukaryota > Viridiplantae > Streptophyta > Pinopsida > Pinales > Pinaceae > Picea > Picea engelmannii. The sequence continues at coordinate 170,824 of ML785144.1, forward strand.
ATTGTTACCGACCAAGGCACTCAATTTACTTCCAAGATGATGAAAGAGCTAATAGAGAAATATGGGATTAAACATCGTAAATTTTCTCCATACCACCCGCAAGCCAATGGTCAGGTAGAATCCACAAACAAAGTTCTGGAAGCCATCTTGACCAAGACCATTCAGTTACATCACCGAGATTGGGCTGATAGTCTCCCAGAGGAGTTTTGGGCATATCGGACTACTTAGAGGAAAACCATTGGGCATACCCCTTATGAGCTAGTGTACGAGAAACAAGTACGTTTACCTATAAAATTACAAGAAAGGACCTTCCGTATTGCCGCAGAGTTAGGATTGAACCTAGATGAGGCTCAGAAGCAACGCGCCCTAAAAATAAATGAGTTGGGTGAAATCAGACAAGATGCCATCCAACAGACGATATTAGTCTAGAACCAGAGGAGCAAGTGGCATGACAAGTTTATTAAGAAGAAGCACTTCCAGCCTGGTGATTGGGCCCTGTTGTTTGATTCCCGATTCAAAACCTTCAAAGGCAAGCTCACCACCTGGTGGTTGGGACCTTACGAGGTAGACACTGTATATGACAATGGAGCTATAAAAATTAAAACAATTGACGATGGACAAGTCTCCTTTGTGGTAAATGGACACCGACTTAAATTTTATCATAAACCCATTTCCAGAGAATATTTTCTACATGTCATGATAGCTGACAAGGCATTGGCCTTAGTAGATGGGGAATTCCCCCCTTGTTCTTGAAAATTTTTCTGAGTTTCCTACTGTATATATGTAAATAGTTTTTGCATTTTGTTAATAAGGAAATTCTAGATATTTCTGTAAGTAATTATTTCACCAGGAGTACACAGTTTCAAAGATCTTTCTTCAAAACATTGTTATACTTGAATTTTGTGTCTCTTAAAGCATCAAATGAATATTGAATTACTGTAGTTAGCCATATTTTTGCAAACATTCTCATTTTTTAAAGCATTCTAAAGCAGTTTCTCTCGAAACTCTTCACCATTGTATAAGAAAGTGATACTGTAACTATCAAGCCTAGAGGTATCTCGTACAGTTTTTCCAAGAAACTTGAGTAAGTAAGCCAAGTGTCTTTATCAAAGAGTAACAAGGCGGTCTAATTAGGAGTTAGTCATGGAAACATCATAATAATTACAAAATAAGAAAGTAAGTTGAGCCTAGAGATACCTTTCTGTTCTTTCTCAATGGTACGATCCACTACACACTAAATAGCTTGATTATATCATATCTTTAGATAGGCCATGTCCACTTAAGTACCCCTTACATCGGGACAATCACTAATAATATAGCAGAAATTCATCCTCTAACATAAATACCATCCCAATTAAAAATAAAAAGAAAGAAAAAGTTGTTTCAGAGTTGTTCCCCCATCTTCTTGCACAAGCAATCTTATACTAAAATCTTAAAGGATGGAGGGCTAGTCTCTAAGGGTTTAAGAGGCCAACCCACCAGGAAACTGAACAATTCTGCTGGCAGCGGGTACCAACCCGTGGTATGACTAGGTAAACCCGCTGGAGTACTGAATAGGCTTGCTGGTAGCGGGTCATTCTACTTAGTGAGGATGATGATATGACACAAATAAATAATAAATCTAAACTTGTCCTGATGTACGACATTACTTGCAGACAAAGCTGACATGGAGTATGTGTGGTTAATCTAAGGTTAATGAATCTCATAAACTTGCCATTGGTAAATGAATCTAATACTATCTTGAAACTCTCTTCCCTACCTCTTCTTATATATATATATATATATAGGATCTCTTATCCTATAGGTGGGGCCATCTTCTAACTGTCTCGTCAGACCAAGCTGTCAAATTTTATCTTTACACTTGACATACTATAAATCTTCAGCTATTGGGGGATACTGAGTAGTTTCCTATACTTTTGATTGTGAGGTGTCACAATACTTAAGTGTGGGGGAGGGGTTCATGAGCTGACAAATGATCATTGCCTAGAGAAATGAGTCTTTGCAAGAATTTTTGTATTATTACCATGATACAGGTTATTACATTGATATTCATGTTATTTTTTGCTTAACTCCCGTGTGCTATAAATTACTGAACTCATTCTTAACATACCACTCTTTATTGGTTATTTAACAAACCACTCTTTATTGGTTATCTTCCATTACAAGTTGCATACTGTAGGTTTGAAAACACATGTTTTATGCTTGCTATAACTCGTTCACTATAGGTTTTGACATTATATGTCATATGCAAGAAGAATGAGTGAGCATGGAGCACTCTACCTCTGATCATTAACCACTATGGTTGTCAAAAAAACACTTCAAAATTCCAGGCTTTCCATTATAAGGGGTGAAAATGCACTTAACACAGAAGTACCAGATGAAGTACCGTATGAGGTACCGGATGAGGTTCCATATGAGATGTTGTTTGAAGTGTCAAATGAAGTGCCATACACACCAGTAAATGTCCTAGATTCTAGGTAACCAGAACTCAATCATTCAATTACATTGGTTGCAGACATTGATTAAAAGATGCTTCATATGGTTATGATCAAATGTCCAAGTCAAAAGACTTGGACATTGATCTAAATTACGCACCAGTACATTGCTCCAAATTGAGCCTTTGAATTTGAATTCTTCACACATGGCAGCCCGCATGCACATGTGTGTAACTTACTCCACCTTAAGTGCATCCAAAATCAGGCTGGGCACTCTATTATCTCATTTTCTCTTAGCATTTTCTCTGCCCTGCGTTAAGGAATCACGCCCAACCTCTGCCAATTCGTCCCTTGTTCAAATCACACTCAGACTGTAACCAATCCATGTCATTTCTTGGATCGATTTCACCCTTGCTTGGTGAATTTAACCTCTGTCACAATGCCCAGGAGATACAAACCCTCCTCCTATGCAGACTTGTTTTCCATTCCAGAATTCACACACTGCAGAGAAGTGTTTTGGGATGTTGGATGGGGGCCATTTTTGTCTAGCTTGCAGGGCCATGATGATGGCCTATCTATGCAATTTGTAGTTGGTTTTGATGGTAAGACAACACATGTAGGGTATCTTATATTTGAATTCACAGAAGAGTCCATTTCTGCTGCAACAAAGCTCCCAAGAATGAGAGATAGATGGTTAAAAAATCATCAATTGCCGCGCTCAAGTTACAACAGGGTGTTTAAGCCCAAATTTGAGAGCATTTAAGGAGAAAAAGGGTATTCTAAGGATTAGATAAAGGAAGAATTGGTTAACCCCCTCATCGTCATCACAAGGTTAATTACATGTGAAGGTAGATACTCCACCTTCAAAGCTTGTCATTTTAGATTACTGGCTCATTTTATGTTCAACAAACCCTTGAACTTTCCCTTTTATTTTCTCAAAAGCTTGGAGAAGATGTCCTCTCAAGTGAAGAAAAATGTGACTAACCCCCACAATAGTCTCTTCCACCACGGTTTGATCAAGCTCCTTGTTCTAGCCGAGTTAGAGAAACATGGGAGAAATTGGGATGCCTTTATCTACCAATTTGCAAACCCCAACTTGACATTTAAGACTAGAAAAAAGTCACTTAGCCTAAAAAATATCTCTCCATCCAAGCCTCACTCTCCAAGAACTCCAAACTCCCTTGCACAAACCCTCTCTTTGCCGAAACAATATCAAAAGCTTGTTGATATTCCTACTTCTTCATCAGGTAAAAATACCAAGAACAAAGACCAAAATAAGCCTATTGTTGACTCCCCAATGCCTTCAATTTCTCTTGGTCCTACACCTAAGAAACTCCAAGAAGTAATGCAACAAGACTTTCCCATCATTCCCAAAAACAAGAGGGGAGCCAATCGATTTGGTAAAGGACTCTTTCGAAAGAGTACCCGGAACACAAGAACCAATCCTTATGCAAAGCCTCCACCTGCTTCAAATCCTATCCAAGTGTCCTCTGACCTTGAGATCCCTCTTAAGAAACTTAGGGAAGTCTCTGCGGATGGATTAGAGCCACTAAGGAAAAAAAAATCAGAACCTACCTCACCTTTCCGATCTCCCATCACTCCTACTTCACCCATTCCCATTCTAGATCCTAAAATCAATAGATTGTCCACATCCCTCAAAGTATGTAATCCTTCCTCATAGATCGTCGATTCTATCCCAACCATAGAGAAACTACAAAAATAAAACCATCGACTTCTCCAATAGTTGGAAGAGAGGAAGACAATAGATGTACACCTTCATCATGACAATGCAGTCCTTCAGGCAAAGGTCAACTCCCTTCAGCAGTTGGTTGATGAAATGACTAAATCTAACCGCAACCTCAGAGCACAATTGAAGCAACACAAGAGGCACAAGGCTAAGTCCACACAACAAGAAGGAGAGGCTTCCAAAGCTGATCCTCCTAAGAAAGCCTAGTTCCAAGGGGTAAATTATTTTTGTTTGCAGTGGGACTTGCAAAATCGTAAGTGTGGGGGTAATGTTGGGCTTGAGATATGATCATTTTCATGACGGTTATTATACACTTTTTCCATATGTATATATGTGTTTTTCATCTTTTGAAGGATCTTTTTGAAGAATTTGATGATAAAATGGTATGATTGGCATAAGGTATGTGTAATTCATGTTTAATGATTAAATAAAGTTTAATTCATCATGTTCTATGATTTCCAAGAGTTAATTTGTGTTTTTCTGCTGTTACATGGCAAAACGCACCATGTTTCCAGTTCTGACACTTGATCCAACACTCATTCCAGCACTCGTTCCGGTACCCGATCTGACACTCATTCCAACACTCAGTATTGCACAAAAATGCAGGGTGATTTGGCGGTTATGGCATTGGCGGCTAGTGATGGACAAATCGGGCACATGGGTTTTCTTCATGATCGCCCCCTCCAGCCACTAAGCTCCAGAAAACTCAGTTTCAGTTTTCCAAAGAAGGCAATTACTGGCTTGCTCTGTTTTGTCAGTTAGAGCATCATTTATTGTATTTTGCCAAAATTAGAAGTGGTTTGACCCTCCTGTGGTCGACCACTTGGGTTGTAATCTTATAAATACTGATAGGATAGTCATCAGATTGTTAACCAAGTAGCATAAGCATTAGAATTGTCAGAAAAATGATTTTTCTCTGTTTTGAGTTTTACATTGCCAGAATTTTACATGCACTGCGTTTTCAAGCTTTCATGGTGAATTCGTCCTGTTGAAGTTCGTGGTGTGCTTGTAGGAGGTAGACACAACTCGCTGGGGGGCCCACCAATAGTCTGGTGATGATTAGTGTGTTGTTTATGCATTTCATAATTTAAATTGTTCTTTTATTTTCTGTACATGCATGTTTTATTGTGTTAATTAGCTTGTTGTGATTTAATTGTTTTATTTCTCTTTTGCAGGTTCGTATGATGGGTTATGTTAGAATGAATTAGTTTTGTAGATTAGGAACATAATTGCAAGTCTCTATATTAACCTCATGTGCATTTAGATGTTAAAATTATGCTTTGATTTACGGTTTTATAATCAAGTTGAAAAAAGAGTTTGTAGAATAAAATAGAGTTTTATTTGGGTTTCCTTTGACAGGGATTTGGATGGATGAATAGAATAAGTTCTAGTTTTAATCTTGCTTATCTTAGTTTATATAGATCTTTTCTAAATTAGTTGTTGGTTAATGTAGATTGCTCATTTACTTTTTATATCATGTTTTAGTCTTTGTTTTTTAAACATTGTTTTAATTGTAGTTTGAATTATTAGTCTAGACATAGCATGGTTTCATTTATGTAATTTCCTTTTCTAGAATTGAATTGCAACTATATTTCTTAGTTAAATGATTGAGTTAGGTATGAATTTTGATTATGTAACCTAGAAGTAGAATGATGATCTCATTATGATGTTAATGGTTTATACATGAATATGCAGGGTATTTAACATTATCTTTGTCATGGCTAAATTCTCGTTGGATTGTTTAATACATACCTTCCATTTTGCCATTGAGATTAATAATGAGTTTATACCACTCGAATTGTCCTTTGTTGTCAAGTGCCATTGAGATATCATCCGTCACCACCGAAGGCATTCACACAACCACCAACATTATATTTGAGTGTTTCATAGATTAAATATAGTTTCTTGCTTTTGTAGATCAGAAAATATAGTTTCTTGCTTTCTTAGGTTAGAATATAGTTTTATTGTTGTTGTAGGGTAGTTACTATTTTTCTTCAATAGATTTAAGAGAAGTTTTGTTTATCATAAATTAGGCATTTAGTTGGTAGTGCTTCTTGCTTTCAATAAAATGAATCTCCTTTCATGCATTAGAAATAGTTTTGCATCAAGCATTTAGTCCACTTGCCTCTTAGGCTAGATAGTTGTTCAATGAGAAGTCTTTGCTTGCTTGTCTATTTGCTTTAGTAGGTTAGTTAGGTGTCTTTGCTTACTTGTCTATTTATTTTCTTTATATGTTATGTTGAAACAATTCTTAAATTTTTTATCCCTAAGACCTAAACTTTCCTTTTTGGGTTTTGGCTTTTCATAAAACATAAGTTTCGTTATAGTTCCCAAACGCAAGTTAACAATTTCCCGAAGAACTTAATTATTTAAATAATAAAAGACAAAAACCTAAAAATATTATAAGAATTCCGACACATTTTCTATAAAATTATTTTAATCATGATAAGCTTTAAACCTAATGGAGTTAAGATTAACTTTAAAGAGTTTTCGGGATTCGGGGTTTGCTTAAAACATATTTTTCAATACAAATTGAAGCGTGAAATCCTGATCCCCGATTTCCCGAAAGAAAGAGAGTTAGTTAAAATGCTAATTAATGAATTCTCTAATGCAAAACGTTGAGGCTTAAGTTAATCATTTCGTGATTTCGGGATTTGGGGTTCAGTGATAACACATCTCTCATCAAAATGATCCCCGAAATCTTGAATCGCGAAATCCTGACCCATAATTTGTGTTAAACTGAACTAACTCTGTTTTGTCCTTAACCTTGATTAGTTAGTTAATTAAGATGAATTTACGTCCTATTTTAAACACGTCACAATTTTGCAACTTAGGAAATCGGGATTCATCGATGACATACTTCTTTTCAAAACGATCCCTGAAATCTCGAAATGCTTAATATCAATCATTTACTTTGCTAAAACATTTAAGTCTTAAATAACCTTTTCGCGATTTTGCGATTTCAGAGATCGGATTTTGAGAATACATACCTCTCGACAACACGATCCCTGAAATCCAGAAAAATGAAATCTTGACTCTTAATCTGTGATTAGCACAAATTAACCTTTTTCCAAAGCATGATTAGGGATAATCATTTTTTTAGGGTTTCATTCATGTTTCGGTTTTCGATTGAGTAAAATGTTCCGAGTTTTCTTTAAAATTCAAAGGCACCAAAATGCGACCATTTAAATAAAGAATAACTGGTGATACGTGGTACTAATGCGTATCTCAGTAAAATATCTACCGCATTAAATGTCTTGAATTCTTGTCAGCTGTGTCAATCCCATCATTGTTAAATGAATTAAAAGAGCATTTGAATGTCTGTGTTTTCATTTTATCAAGTGCAAGAAGTACTCAGCTAAGCTCATTCATTCCTTTTTCTGTGATAGGTTTTCCATTTAACGTAAAGTCATGGCACCGAAAAAGGCATCGAAGAAGAGTGAAGATACACAGGAAGGAGATATCATCTCCGACACCACACCACATGCTATAGACTCCATTAAATCTTGGACTCAAATATCTGAATTTCTAGAATGTGAATTCAAGAATGCTCATACTGATTATGAGAATCACTATCGGGACATAGCAGAATCAGAGCTTCATAAGATCGTTGCGCACCCTCGGCTTGTGGCATACAATGATATGATCAGTTGGGCCTTGGAAAAGGTCGATATCTCGACGAGGAGAATCTTAAACGATCAAGGAGTCATCGTCGGCTCATTCAGGCCAGAACATATACAAGTAATGTATAAACTCTCGCCAAATCCTAAACATACTTTTAATGCCGAGTTTTTAGCAGAATTTCAGAGGAAAGAATGCACCGAGGTAGACTAGACTTATCCTGATATAATTAGAGACTGGTGGAGATGACCATCAAAATTTAGGTCCAATACCCATGGGGTTTATGCTACAACATCCTTGAATGAATACATGGTCTATGTAGCCATTATGCTGTGTATAATTTTCGGGAGAAAAGATCCCTGCCATTTTCATGCAGATTGGGTGCCCTTTTTAGAAGAAGCTTTAGAAGGATATGCTTTTAACTGGAGTAAGATTTTGTCGGATAACCTAACACAAGAAATATCAAACTACAGAGTTGAAAAATCTAAGGGACAACCAGTGGGCTTTTACATGTAAGCATACATTATGGATGTAATCTGCTACGTGACTCCTTTTCCCTTAATGAATTGGAGTTAGAATATAACCTGTCTAGAACCCATTCATGAACATCATTCTGCCCTTTGGGAAGAAAATGCTAAGGATGCATTTTATGAAATTTGTCATTTTGTTATAATTCTGATGCATAAAATATTTTTTGGATGCGAACCCCCTCGCATTTCTGATACAGTCACAGAAAATATTAAAGCAATATCCAACTAGTTTATTGACGAGAATTTTTCCTACATTAGGGTTTATGGTTGTTCTATTCCCCCTCATGCACTCCCTAAATTCCTACCGAACAGATTGGTGTGTAGAGAGGTAGCCCACCAGATAGTAAAAGGCAACATTAGATTAGAGCTAAAGGCAGCTCAGAAGAAGTCATGGCCAACTTTCCCTATACATATCGGGAAATTTTCATTACTGAATCTAGGCCATTCTAAAGTAGAGGCTGAATCACTAGAAGAAGTAAAATTGGTAGATATTGAACACAGAAAGCATGACCCCTATCAATTAGTAAGAAAACATTTGATGCATTGTAATTTAAAATCCTATGAGCACGAAACATCCATTTATAATGACGTATTCAAGGAGGTTAAATCCTATGAAGAGGTATTGAATAGAGTACAGGCCCTGCCACCTGACTCACAGATTGGTTTCGCGTCATTCCAGAGCCATAGGCGAAGTTATTTACCCAAAATTTTGCAGGGCGAAGCTACGACCCCACCTCCAGAGTAGGAAGGGCCTCCCCCAGGCTTTGAAACAAATATACAGGACAAAGCAAATAATAAAGGCAAGATGAAGAATATTGGAATACCTTCACAAGACATACAAGTTTCTCAGACAAAAGAATCAGAGGCAGGGAAGGGAAATGAGCTAGAAACATCCCCAGAAATCCCTAAGGATGTTCCAGAAAATACAGGAGGAACAACATCGACAGAAGTTGGAAGTCCCATTACTTCCTTGACTCCATTGCAGTCCACTTATGGAAACCCCCACGAGGGAGCTCTGTATGTTAGTGATCTGGAGCCAATTTCTAGTGATGAGATTCCTTCATCAGATTATTTTTTTAGTAAAAAGAGAAGGGCAATCTTGAAACAGGAAATCCATCCAAGAGGAGATGGGATGGTTAAAAAGCATAGGGTCATTATAGATGGAAAGAAACTTAAAGATGGAGAATTTGCTATAGAGATAGAAGGCACGATGGGAGCTTTAGCGTCGACAATTTTATATTCTGTGGGCAGTTTGACAACTATGTTGGAACAAAAAGACCAAACGATAGCTCAACTATAGGGTAAATTGAAAGAAATCGAAAGAAATATCAGTTGGGGAATAAAAAAGGGTCTAGAACAAGCTAGATTAAAAGATATTCAAGAGATTCAGAAAATGAAAACAAGATTAGAGGAAGCAAATCAGATAATACAGGTCACTCAGGCACAGGTCCTAAAGAAAGAAGAAGCAAATAAACAATTACAAGATAAGATTAGCACTATTTCAAATCAAGTGGTAGAGCTTGAAATTTTCCAGGCTCAGGTATTGGGAATACATTTGAAGATAGAAGAAGAACAACATAAAGTGTTTTTAAATCTAGAAGTTGTCCATAATTACTTTCAGGAGACAAATAAATCTTTGGAGAATGTTCTCCAGAAAGAAAGAGAACTGAAAGCGGCCAGAATGACTTTCCAAAAAGAAATAGCCCTTTCAACAAAGGAAGAGGTCGAAAAGATTCAAAAACTATCCATTTTAGAACAGGTTAAAGGAAATGTAATACTCAAAGTGTGGGAAGCAGACCTAGCCGAAAATAAAAGAATAACCAAAGATGTCAATGATGATTGTCAAGGAATTTTTGATCTCTTAGAAAAAACTTCATTGAATATTGGAAAAAATGACTGTCTTGGGTTATTAGGAGAGATTAAAATTGTCAAGCACCAGCTAAGGTTCAAGGAAGATTTGGAGGAAATGAAGGTGGAGATCCCAAAAATTAAGGTAATCAATATCACCGAAATCGACAAATGGATAGTGATACTGAACTTAAAGTTGCAAACCATTAAGTTCACAAGGAAGATAATAGAAGATCATTTGCCTGAATTACATAAAAGATTCTTCATATTTGAGGCAAAAGAGATACCAGACATTCCCAGAGTTTTGGTGAAGTTTTTGGGAAAATGTATTCGCTGTCTTGAGGCAAAAGAAGGAAGTTCGTCAACACAAACATACAAATACTCTTTTGAATATTTTCATCATTAGAATAATAAAGCAGTTAGAAAAGAAATGTAAACAGATTGACATTATTCATCCATGTAACTGTAATCTTAGGAAGTTGGTTAATCAACAATGGGAAAATATTTGATGATCATGTATAAATATATTTTCAGAAGACTGAGAAAAGGCTTTGAGTTTTTTGAGAGAGCCGATTGTATTAAAAGTTTTCCAAACCACTGTGATATACGAATACAGACGAGATTCTGAATCCTACCAACATGTAGCTATGTGTTCTTTAACCTTGTTTACCATATTTTTCTATGTTTCTCTTTCAATGTCTTTCTAGTGAATGATCAATTTAAAGTTTATTTTATACATCTTTTATAGTTTAGATTGATTTGGTTATCAAATTATTTACAACTTTTCCTCTGAAATTGCTATCAGTAATTTTAAGACCTGTGGATAATTTGAGCCATGATATTTAACACTTCATTAGAAATCTCATTTTCTTTTTTATTTCCTGTTACAATATGAGATTCTTTCTTGATTAAAGCCTCATGTTTTTTCAGTAGTATTTTTTTTGTTATTTTACGATTCTCAAATTGTTTCAAGTCCAGGAAATGACCTCAACTATATTTATGTTATTATTTTGAATTTCAAAACTATTTTTTCTATTCTCATCTCTTAAAAAACCGAAGTAACAATTTATCGAATTCTTTCACGACTAAATAAAATTTTACTCTCCATGATTGTCCCAAATAACAGACAACCCAACATAGAACCTGGTCTCCAAGATCAAACTAGTATTGCTTTAAACCTATTTAATACTATTCTACAAACATCAACTAACCGGGCTGAATTAGAATGTTCATGGGATGCTATTGAGAGAGATATCAGCATCCAAGAACAATGGGAAGCTAGACAGAGGCAGTTGAGAAACTGATTTTTCTTTACCCTTCTTTTTGATTCTTATCCTTTAATTATCTTTACCTTTACAGATGTCTTGACAGTATTCTTTACAACCTTAAAGTATAAACTTAGAAACAACATATTTTTGGCACCGTTGCCAGGGACGAAGAAACGAATCTTTTCCCTAGGAAGAATGATATTGATAGTTTCTTTCTTTGATAGTGAACAAGGATAGAAAACCTTCTAAGGCTACCTTTATTTTTCACTTGGCAATTCCATGATAAGTAAACTGGCTATTAGCCGAAAGAACACTAGAAAGAACCCGAACAACAAGCAGACCTCGCCAGTGTCTGATCTGGAAAAGATTTTAAAATCACAAAGATCACTTAGACAAGTCTTTTTACCCATACATACTATTTGTTAGCTTGACTTTACGTAGTTGAACGTTTTAGAAACACTTGAAAGATCTGTCTCACTTCCCCTCTCATACGATACATTCTATTTTCCTGAGGTATTCTCCCCAGATTTTCGAGAACCTTTTCCTCACGCATTTCGAGCTTTAGCCTCAAATCTACCAATGGCCACACAAGGAGGTGTTGGAGATGGAGGTGGTGGCCAAGGAAGACCAGTAGGTGGTCAAGTACCGCTTCTTGGAATCTTCACTAAAGTAGCTGCTAGATATGCTCCCCTTGTCCTCCTAGTTCCCCTACACGATCTCCCCGAAAATTATATGAAAAGCCTTCCGAGATTTATAGGGGAATGGGATTTGACCACCCAAGAACATATACACTTACTTGACCAATTTGCTGACATCCTCAAAATAAAACATGAAGATGTCTATTCTAGACTCCTCGTTCAGACTTTCGAAGGACAGGTGAGCACCTGGTTCCGATCCTTAGCAGCTGGATCTCTAAGATCTTACGGGGAACTTGAAAGTGCTTTTATTAGACAATGGGGAGAGAGGAAGGACCACCTCTTCTACCTGACTGAATTTGGAGCCCTTAGAAAGAAAAACTCAGAATTTGTTCTAGAATTCACACAAAGGTTCAACAAGTTGTATAGTAAAATCCCAGTTGAGGTCAAACCTTCACAACCCGCAACAAAGGTGACTTTTGATGGTGCTTTTGATCCCGATTTCTCCTTATTATTGAGAGAAAGGAGATCAACAGATCTCACGAAAATGCAGGATGATGCTCTTGAGATTGAATCGAACATGATGGCATCAGGGAAATTAAAAGAAAAAATAGAAACTAGGAACAAAGAAATTAGGAAATTCGATTAGCAAGGTGGACCCTCAGGATCGGGGAAATCCTCGAGAGATAAAATAGATGAGATGGCTAGGGTAATTAGAGAACTTTCAAATAAGATGTCAAAAATGGAACTAGAGAAATCGAAAAGAGATAATTTCCCTAGGAAGGATTTTAGAAGGAATCTTGCTCCTTAGGCCCCACAGAAAATAATTAAAAATGAAGATAAAAAAATCCCAACCCCCTTCAAAAATGAAAACTTCATTGGAGAGGAAGATCTAGAATATTTTGAAGAGCTTGATGAGGATATTGATAATCTTGGTGACGATAATAAATCACCTTATTTATCGAGACAAGATTACAAAAAATCCTTAAATAAATAAATTACATTGGAAGACAATGTTAGCAACGACACGTCTGAAAATTTGGCCTATCAGGGTATCGCAGATGATATTATAGATGAACTACAGGAAAAATATAATTTAAGACCTATGAAAAAAAGTCTCCCAACTGTTCCAACAAAAAAGATCTTGCCAAGGGGCTAAACTGATGAGGTGACTCCAAAAGTTGCTGACAAACAGACTGCAAAAACACAAACTACTGACACACAACCTATCAAGTCAAAGTCAGTAAGAACAACCACCAAGAAAAAACAGGATCCTGTGATTGAAATCAAGTCCACACCACAAAGAAAAGCTGAAAAGAAAGGAATGGAGGCCCCGAACATAGAAAATGACAAGGCCCTGGGAAATTTTAATTTGGAAAACGAAATAAATAAAATTAAAATCCCTATCTCACTTGTTGAACTAGCGAAAAATCCCATATACAAAAAAAAAATTGCCAAAATGATTAGCTTTTCAGAAGACGAAAGCCAGGACGATGTCATCAACTTAGAAGATGACAAACCAAACATAGTCTTTGGTCCACATTTCGAAGGTGCAAGAGACACTGTGGCCCCCTTTTAGATCATGTTAATCTTGTTTGACCACCTACTCCATAACTGTATGCTAGACTCTGGAGCATCCCACAATGTGATGCCAAAGGCCATTATGGAGAAAATCGGTCTCAAAATCACAAGGCCCTATGGTGACTTATATTCTTTTGATTCAAGAAAAGTCAAATGCATAGGCATGATTAAAGACCTGGTGGTAGGTTTGGCAAAAATACCTGCAAAAAACATTCTTATGGATGTAGTGGTCGCCGACATCCCTCTGAAGTATGGTATGCTATTATCTAGGTCATGGGGTGCCAAGCTTGGATGATCTCTCCAGCTGGACATGACATACCCTACAATTCCAGTTTTCGGAAGACAATACACGCATCTTTACAGAGAGACTAGGTTGGCATTCACGATAGGTGATCCACATAACCCAAATAATCATCCTATATATATTGCTGACCAAGATTTAGGAAATTGTATATTATCTATTGATGATGATTTTGAAGTAGATATAGATGAAAGTTGTATATAAGAAAAAAATGAAAAAGAAAAAAATAAAAATGTATATAGCACTGGTGTATGGAAGATGTATTTTGACGATGCTTCATCTTTCCTTGGAGCTGGAGCTGGGGCACTCCTTGTGGCTCTCGATGATCAATTTGTAATCCCCTTTTCATATAGGCTTCAATGGAATGTGGTTTGCACAAATAATGTATGCGAGTATGAAGCTTTAGTGCTAGGATTAGAAGCCACTAGGAGGATGAAAATAAATAAACTTGAAGTCTTTGGTGATGCCAAGTTAATCATAAAACAGGTGAACCAATAGTACCAGGCCAAACATCCTAGGTTGAGGTCCTATAGGAATTATGTCTGGGATATGATCGAGAATTTCTTCTCCTCTATGAATGCTCATTTCATCGCAAGGACTGAAAACCAACAGGCTGATGCATTAGCCAAAGCAACATCAACTTTCACACCTCCTACCACATTTAAGTTAAAGTATCACATACAAATGAGACATCGACCCTCGATACCGAATAACATACAACATTGGCAAGTCTTTGAGGATGATTAACAACTTTGCAAACTTTTAGAATCAATAGATGAATTTGCAGAAATGCATACTGATCAAGAAAATCAAAATGATCATATTTGGATCATGCAGGAGGAGGAGGATCCTCAAGATTTCCATGATAAAATTGCAAATCATCGAATTCTCATTCTTAAGAATAACCAGATTCCCAAGGGCCTAATTCCCTTGGAAAGATTATTCAATCAAGATGATATCCCTTCAAAAACCACCCTACAGTCCCAACCTGAAGAGGTTGAGGACTGTGACATAGGACTAAAGAAAACCCTCGGATGGTAAAACTATCCAAATATCTATCTACATAAACCAAAAATAAATACATAGAGTTTCTTAGAAAGTACAAAGACATTTTCACTTGGTCGTATGAAGAACTAAGAACCTATGACACCTCTGTGATCGAACATAAGATACCCCTGAAGCCTGGTGTCAAACCCTTTAAACGAAAACTCCGACAAATCAACCCCATCTTATTACCTGTTATCGAACGGGAAGTCAAAAAACTCCTTGATGCAAAGATAATTGTACCACTGAGATATTCCGATTGGGTAGAAAACCTGGTCCCGGTTAGGAAGAAAAACGAGGAAATTAGACTGTGTGTTGATTTCAGAAATCTTAATAAATCCTCTCTCAAAGATAATTACCCCCTACCTAAAATGGATCACGTTTTAGAAAAAGTAGTAGGAACAAATAGGATGTCTATGATCGACGAGTTTTCAGGTTGCAATCAAATTGCCATCAGCGATCATGATAAAGAAAAAACAACCTTTACCACTCCTTGGGGTACATTTATGTATGATAAAATGTCGTTTGGTTTGATGAATGCAGGTGCTACTTTTCAACGGGCAATGGATATCGCTTTCGTTGGCGAACGGGACAAATTTGTAGTTATTTATTTGGATGACCTAACTGTTTTTTCTAAATCGGATGAAGATCATCTGATACATCTCAAGCAGACGTTTGAAAAATGCCCCAGGTTTGGTTTGTCCTTAAATCCTAAAAAGTCTCACTTCGCTATGCAAGAAGGCAAGCTTTTGGGCCATATTGTATCTCGAGATTGAATTAGAATTGACCCTAAAAGAGTTGAAGCTATAGACATAATAAGTATTTCTAGGAATGCGAAAGAGATTCAGTCATTCTTAGGAAAAATAATTTTTTTGAGAAGATTTATTCCAAACTTCGCTAAAATCGTGAAATTGATCACATATATGCCCAGGAAAAACAACGAAGTGAAATGGACAACAGAAGCTAAAGCATCCTTTGCACGCATAAAGAAGGTTATAAGTGAGGCACCTGTGCTAGTGAGCCCTGATTATCTCAAGGATTTCCTTATTTTCTCATTTACCTCTGAACACACACTCGCCATGGTACTCCTTCAGAAGAACGAAGAAGGTTTTGAGCAACCGATAGCCTTTTTTAGCAAAAGTCTCCGAGATGCCAAACTCAGATATAATATAATGGAAAAACAAGCATATGCTATGGTAAAAGTGTTAAAGGATTTCAGAACCTATGTTTTGTATTCTAATGTGATTGCATATGTACCTACTAGCTACGTAAAATATATTTTGGTTCAAGCAGACGGTGATGGAAAAAGAGGACGATGGCTTGCCAAAATTCAAGAGTTCGACTTGGAGATAAAACCAACAAAATTAGTAAAGGGGAAAGGCTTAACTAAACTCTTAGCTGAATCCAATTTCAGAGATCTTGGGATAAATGACTCTTAGGGGGAGGAAGAGTGGGTAGACGTGAATGAACTTGAGGAACAAATAGCTGAAATCCAAATTGAAGAGAAATCTGCTTCATCAAATTGGTATAAGGACATAGTATCCTACTTGTTGACATTAAAATGCCCAAGTGACTTGTCCCCATCCAAAGCCAGAATGTTGAAGCTGCTTGCGGTCAAGTACTGTATTTCTGAAAGACAATTGTATTGGAAGGACTCGCTTGGCTTCCTCTTGGTCTGTTTGGTCGAATAAAAAACATAAAAGGTCATAAGCCAATTTCACGAAGGTGTGTGTGGAGGAAACCATGCGTGGAGGGCTACGGCTTATAAGATCCTGAGGGTTGGGTATTATTGGCCCAAAATTTTCTCAGACGTCAATGCCAAGG
Organism: Picea engelmannii; assembly: GCA_009831015.1. NCBI lineage: Eukaryota > Viridiplantae > Streptophyta > Pinopsida > Pinales > Pinaceae > Picea > Picea engelmannii. Next base: position 187,658 of record ML785144.1, read on the forward strand.
TACGAGCTTGCAGCCCTTGCCAATGTTTTGCAAGCAAACATAAACTCCCAGCAATGCCATTGGTTCTGGTCAAAATGGAAGCTCCTTTTTAGCAATGGGGATTAGATTTCATAGGAAAAATTAATGCTCATTCTAGTGCTCAACACAGATGGATCCTAACCGCTACAGACTACTTCACCAAATGGGTGGAAGCTATTCCAACGAGAAAGGATATTGATTCGGTGGTAATAGATTTTTTAGAAGAAAATATTTTGTCTAGGTTCAACTGTCCCAGAAAGATAGTCACAGACAACACACAGGCTTTTAAATCTATGGCTATGGTCATTTTTTGCCAAAAATATTATATTGTGCTTGATCACTCTACAACATACTACCCTCAGGGAAATGGTCTGGCCGAATCTTCAAACAAGAGCTTAATCAGTATAATTAAGAAAGTGTTAAGTGAAAATAAAAAGTCTTGGCATGTGCATTTGAAATATGCTCTATGGGAAAATCAGATAGGCACAAAAAATTCTATCGACACTTCTCCCTTCCAAATGGTATACAGGACAGATGTAGTGTTTCTGATAAATCTAACACTTCCTGTAATGAAACTGTGGAAAGATGAGAAGGAAGAACCAAATCCTGTCACAAGAAGGATAAATCAGCTGATTGAAGTCCAACAACACCAGGCGGAAGTGGATGAAAGGCTGCAGAAATACCAGGATGATATGAAAGTGTTATTCGATCGTAAAGCTAAAGACATAAATTTTCTCCCCAGAGATTTGGTTTTGAAATGAGATGCTAGGAAGGAGGATTCAGGAAAAAATGGTAAATTTGATCACATCTAGTACGGACCATTCAAGGTTGCATCTCCTGAAGGAAAGAATTCATTTCTGCTAGAAAATTTGGATGGTAAAATCCTGAGCGCCCCCGTCAACAGGCACTTTTTAAAACATTATATGGAACAATTGATTTCCATAATTCCCACTGTATATACCGTTTTGTTTAGTCTTTTATTTCATAATTTTTTTTGGTAAGTCTACTTTCATTATGTAAATAAAGGAAAATAAAATAAATTTGGTTAATGTTTTTCTAGAAATAAGGATACAAAATTCTTAATGTATCCATTTCCTTGAAAAAAAAAAAAAAAGAAGGGCCCTGATACTCTTCATATTGTTCTTTCATAGGATTCTGGCTGATAGCCTGACAAGTAAAAGCAACAAACAGACATCCCTACAACGGAAGATAAATTTGTCAAAAATAGGTGATAGATAAGAGTTTTTGTTATTTCAAAAAGAGAATGAAAATGGTAAGGAAAAGGTGTGAGTCCCAACAAATTTTATTTTGTGAAAACAAATATTTTGTATCAAAAAATGCGTTGATTATCTCGTAAGTTTGATATGTCACTAAAAAAAAAAAAAAAAAT
>ML785144.1:189249-242634 GCA_009831015.1 Picea engelmannii
ATTGTTCTTTCACAGGATTCTGGCTAACAGCCTAACAAGTAAAAGCAACAAACAGATAGCCCTACAACGGAAGATAAATTTGCCAAAAATAGGTGATAGATAAGATTTTCTGTTATTTCAAAAAGAGAACGAAAATGGTAAGGCAAAGGTGTGAGTCCCAACAAAGTTTATTTTGTGAAAACAAATATTTTGTATCAAAAAGTGCGTTGATTATCTCATAAGTTTGATAGGTCACTAAAAAAAAAAAATGTTTTCAAAATCTAGACCTTAAGGGTTTCACTTAGAACAAATAGGGGGTAAATAAAGTAAAAATCTTTAAGAGAGAGTTCCAAGAGTTGGGTTTAATTTATGACCTCTGTTTTTTGATTTCTAGATCATTCTACGTCCTCTCTTTCTACCGTCAATTTTGTTTTATATAATTACAAAAAAGAAAAAAAAATCAAGCTTCTTTTTCGGGTTTCCCATAGAGGGAGAAGAGATTACGTCTTAACTTTTGAAATTGAAAAATAGTTCTTAATCGGTAAAAGAAATCCTCATATTTCTTACTCTCCGAATAAACATGGTTATGCTTAGGCCGATCCTGACTCTCGTAGGTCTCTTAACATTTTTTTTGAGGATTTAAGCTTGCTCAAAGGAAGACCCCTGAAATTAATCTTCCCCTTTTTCTCTACAGATTAAGGTGTTTTGAAAGTTGAGAAAAAGTTGGTCTAGAGTAATCAAAACAAGTTGACAAACCTCCATTGCAATTTTTACACAGATACCACCCTTGGTATATTAAGTACCACTGATTGCCCCTGCTTCATATTCAAAAAGTAAAATATAAGACAAATGGTGAAATAAAATTCATATTTGATTGCCCCCATCTAGTCCAAAAGACGATGAAAGGAAATTCATTTAAATGATTGCCCTCGTCTAGTCCAAAAAGACAGATAACTTCACCGGAGTACTGAACAGGCTCACTGGAAGTGAAGAAATATCTGAGGTTAAATATATAATTAGCATTCAAAGAGGTGAAAGGAAATTCAGTAAAGAGGGATAGATAACTTCACCGGGGTACTGAATAGGCTCGCTGACAGTGAAGAAATATATGAGGTATATGTAAGGTTTTCATACTTAAATACCACTCTACTCTAGTTACTAGTTTTTTTGAAACATGATCTACATCCCAAGTCGAGATAGGGCTCCCCAATTAAAAATATGAATTTTGCTTCGTTTGATGCAAGCCAAAAGCCACAAAATCTGTTGAGTTTCCTAAGATTGTTTTGACCATCTTAATGCTAACTTAATTTCAGTAACGAGAAGGAGAAGATCATGAATGAGACTGCAACTGAGTTTACAATAAATGAGAACTTTGAAAAGATTTTCAGAAGTAAAAATGAAATCTCTTTTTTCCTCTGTATCCCCTTCCTTAGCAATTTCTGCAGGGATAAACCCTTGACCCCATTAACCCAATGAAGGCACTAAGTCCACATGTTCTCCTCATCTCACAAGGAGATGAGGTCCCCAGTTGGAGTCTATGTTGAAACAATTCTTAAATTTTTTATCCCTAAGACCTAAACTTTCCTTTTCGGGTTTCGGCTTTTCATAAAACACAAGTTTTGTTATTGTTCCCAAACGCACGGTACCGATTTCTCGAAGAACTTAATTATTTAAATAATAAAAGACAAAAACCTAAAAATATTATAAGAATTCTGACGCATTTTCTATAAAATTATTTTAATCATGATAAGCTTTAAACCTAATGGAGTTAAGATTAACTTTAAAGAGTTTTCGGGATTCGGGGTTTTCTTAAAACATATTTTTCAATACAAATTGAATCGCAAAATCCTGATCCCCGATTTCCTGAAAGAAAGAGAGTTAGTTAAAATTCTAATTAATTAATTCTCTAATGCAAAAAGTTGAGGCTTAAGTTAATCATTTCACGATTTCGGGATTCAGGGTTCAGTGATAACACATCTCTCGTCAAAACGATCTCCGAAATCCTGAATCGCAAAATTCTGACCCATAATTTGTGTTAAATTGAACTAACTCTGTTTTGTCCTTAACCCTGATTAGTTGGTTAGTTATGATGAATTTAAGTCCTATTTTAAACACGTCGCGATTTCACAACTTCGGAAATTGGGATTCATCGATGACATACTTCTTGTCAAAACGATCCCCGAAATCCCGTAACGCTTAATATCAATCAATTACTTTGCTAAAACGTTTAAGTCTTAATTAACCTTGTCGCGATTTCGTGATTTCGGAGATTGGATTTCGAGAATACATACCTCTCGACAACACGATCCCCGAAATCTCGAAAAACGAAATCTTGACTCTAAATCTGTGATTAGCACAAATTAACTTTTTTCCAAAGCATGATTAAGGATAATCATTTTTTTAGGGTTTCATTCATGTTTCGGTTTCTGATTGAGTAAAATGTTTCGAGTTTTCTTTAAAATTTAAAGGCGCCAAAATGCGGCCATTTAAATAAAGAATAACTGGTGATATGTGGTACTAATGCGTATCTCAGTAAAATATCTACCACATCAAATGTCTTGAATTCTTGTCAGCTGCGTCAATCCCGCCATTGTTAAATGAATTAAAAGAGCATTTGAATGTTTGTGTTTTCATTTTATCAAGTGCAAGAAGCACTCAACTGACCTCATTCATTCCTTTTATGTGACAGGTTTTCCATTTAATGTAAAGTCATGGCACCGAAAAAGGCACCGAAGAAGAGTGAAGATACACAGGAAGGAGATATCATCTCCGACACCACGCCACACGCTATAGACTCCATTAAATATTGGAATCAAATCTTTGAATTTCTAGAATGTGAATTCAATAATGCTCATACTGATTCTGAGAATCACTATTGGGACAAAGCAGAATCAGAGCTTCATAAGATCGTCACAGGCCCTTGGCTCGTGGCATACAATGATATGATCAGTTGGGCCCTGGAAAAGGTCGATATCCTGACAAGGAGAATATTAAATGATCAAGGAGTCATCGTCGGCTCATTTAGGCCAGAACATATACAAGTAATGTATAAACTCTCGCCAAATCCTAAACATACTTTTAATGTCGAGTTTTTAGCAGAATTTCAGAGGAAAGAATCCACCGAGGTAGACTGGACTTATCTTGATATAATTAGAGACTGACAAAGATGTCCATCAAAATTTAGGGCCGATACCTGTTATGACTCTATAATGTACCTTTTTGTTCACACTTTTTGCTACCATTACATCCTTCTTCCACTCACATTTAAGCTTACATTATCACCTTAACCTATCTTTCCAAAGGTATATAATGTCTCTTCTCTTTGCTATATGTTTAATTTGTTTTACATGTAATTTTACATTACTCTCATACTTAGCCATCGATTAGAAACATATAGTGCTGAAACAATTCAAATTACAGATTATTGTTGTTGCTTGAAGACCCGTTGCTGAAATAGTCAAAAGCACACAAACCCCGTTGCTGAAACAATTCATGGTCTGCGATGATGAAACAACAATTCACACAATAGTAAGAAGGAGCTGTTACACTGGCCACAACAGCCGCACCTTAAGCCAACATTAACCATCGTTGTTGCTTGAGACCATGTTGCTGAAACAGTCTGAACGCAAATCCCGTTGCTGAAACAGTCCATGATTTGTGATGCTGAAACAGTATACAACATCAGTAACAAGAAGATAAATAAAGAAGTTGTTACACTGACCGCAACAACTACACCTCACCCAACACCATTCCAACTATTGTAACAACATTATGTTATGGGAGATCAGGATATCCTATTCCAGTATAGAAGATTAGATCTGACTAAGAATAGGATTTGTATGTGCACATGTAATTTGATGATCAATTGTATTGAGGGGATTCTCCTCTTTAAATAAGGGGAAATCATCATTAGAGGGGATCCTTTTTGGCTAAAAAGGAATTACAGAGAAGGACATGTTCACTTTGGATATTGTAACATGATACAGTTGACAGATGAATAAAAGATTATCTTGAGCATTTCTTCCTAATTCCTTTCATTTATGGGGAATCTTGTGAGAAGGGAGGGTCCACCTTCTTCACAAGATTCACCCATTAGTTCTGTAGTGTGTTAGCATTGTTTTTTTTCATGCCTTTATTAAACTCTATTTTGCTGAAACTCTACTTTACTGAACTCTGTTTTGCTGAAACTCTGCTTTACTGATTGTTACATTGTTTTCATACAATTCATGCTTGGGTAACTGCTAATCATTCTGATTGGTAATTCTGTTTGATGAATTTATGAAAGTGTGATAATTAGAGACAAGTGTTGAAGATTCCTTCTTGGGGAATAGGGTCCTGTTCTCTATTATGAGATAGTTATCCTTTAGTACGTGTCAATCATTTTGATTAGTAATGAGTTCATGAAAGTGTGATAGTCAGAAACAGGTGATGAAGATTCTTGCTTGGGGAATAGGGTCACGTTCTCTGTTACAGAATAGTTGGTCTTTTCTTTTGCAGTATCTTGAAAGATTTCTTTCCTAGGTTGTTGTTTCTTAATGTAATCCAGGATTCTTCAGATAATTATTTCCTTAAACTTTGAACTCTACAATAGGTAGATTGCTTTTTTGTAATTCAAAGTAGAACTTCAGTCTGTTCAAGGAAAGGTGTGATTAATGTACTTTTAATACAATTCTAGATTGCTTTTGAGATTGAGCATATACAGTGTGTGATTGCCTTTGAAATAAACAGACTTCCCTGGGTTGACAATTTATGTAACACTTGATTGTTTAGTTAATAAGCAATCACAATGACCAACATTTTGGCGCCGTTGCCAGGGAAGGCAATTATAGATTTCAAAAGCACTTATGTTCTTTCAGATATACAGATTGCATGAGAGGACGCAGAGACCCCAAATAAACTGACCCTACAGGTGGCAGGGGCAGAGGAAGGGGAGGAAGAAATACTTTTGTTGACGAGATTATATCAAAATCTGAATCTGTTGCTCCTCAGCGACCAAGCTCTCAGAAACCAAAATCACAACCTTCCTTTCAAGCAAACTTTGAAATAGGGAAAGAGATTTGGAGTCCTAAGATAGTTGAGAAACTAGCAGGAAACATTGAGGATCGAGCAAGTGCAGCAGGGGAACAAACAGAAGAAACCATGGATGAGTATAATGAAGAACTACATCATGAAGAACAGGTAGGTCCTGAAGGAGAGGTAAATGATGAAAACTCTTTTTCCACCTTAGGATTTCCTATTGGTGATCTTCCTAGAGGGGTAGCTCCCATGAAGAATATTCTACTCTTAGCTTTACCTAACTTTCATAGTTTATCTTCAGAGGATCCTGATGAATTCCTTTTTGAGTTTGACATATTATATAGAAGTTATGATTACATTTCCAATGCTAAAAAATTAAATCTATTTCAAGCAACATTGAAAGGAAATGCATTAAGATGGTTCATGAGTTTTGGAGGTCATATAATCACAACATGGGATCCGATGAAACAGAAATTCCTGCATAAATACCAAGACTATTGCTGAACAAGAGAAAAACGAGAGGAACTATTCAAGATGATACAAAAAGAGGATGGAAATCTGGAGGACTTTGTAGAAAGGCTACAGTATAATCTACAAAGATCCAATCACCCCGATGTAAGTAAAGATATTCTTAAAACAATATTACTAAAATGAGTAAGGGATGACTGTTTAGATATGTTGAATATGCTTGGAAAAGGGGACATATCTAAAGAATCACATGATGAAATTGTTAACCTATGTAAAAGATGTTCAAGAGGAGCTTCAAGGAATAGATCAAATAACAGGGATACCACATTTTCAAGAGTTCAAAAATCAACCAGTGGAGGAGCAATAAGAGCCAAAATAGGTAATTTACTTGAGGGTTTTAAAATTGAAATGTTAAGCTCTTTTTCCTCACAAATTGATACCTTGCATATTCAAAAGAAACAAGATGATGCATAAGCAACTCTATCCATCTTTTGTTCCAAATGCAGAGATAAGCACCCACGAAGGGAATGCCCATTGGACAAAAAGCCAATCTGCACCATTTGTGATAAGGATCATGAAACTCAACAATGCCCCTCTTTACCAGGAATCAAGGTAGCATTACAACCAACTGATGAAGAAGCTGAAGATGTCTATCTGTTGACATAGAGAAGGCAATGGCAGCCATGGGGAAAAGGTATGAATCCTAATATGCCATTTACATATTCTAACCGTTGGAATAAATATCCTTCTTTTAATCAAGCAAATTACCCTCCCTATAATCAAATGCAATACCTCAATCAAATGAATTACCCACCCATGCAAAAAACTAACCCTCCCTTTGTAGATCCATCAATGTGGACTCCTTGGCCTCCACAACAACAACCTTACCTTAACCAATGGAATCCAAATTGGAGAGGGAAACAACCCCCGTTCCCAAATCAATTACCTCAATCACAATTTCTGCAACCACTCTCCTTACCATTAGGTACTCCATCAAAAAATCAAATGATGAGGCCCCAACTACCTATACAACCTAACCCTAACCCCAATAATAAAGCTGTGCAGTGCATTGATATTCAAAACCAGCCTATACTTTCTCTTTTCCCTGCGCAATGCAATGATATTCATTTACGATCTGGGAAAATAGTAGAACCTATCATTTCTGATGTTACCTCTTATGATTCCAATAAAGAGGAAACAAAAAAGCATGATGTACCTGAAGAGGTACAATCATCCTCCAACACTGCTGCTGAAACAACAAAACCACCATTTACTGAGCGTTTAGCTTTGACTAAGGCGCCCGAGACACCTGCTTTCAATCTTCTAGGATAATTACAAAATATTTATGTCAAAATTCCACTATTACAAGCACTAAGAGACGTACCAATTTATGCTAGAACTATGCGAGATATTTGTGTTAAGAAACTCGGTAGGAAAACTAAAGATCCCCTCACAGTTCATGTCATGGGTGATTTGTCTACACTAATGTCGGGTAATGTTACCCCAGTTAAATATGGTGATCCTGACCATCCTACCATCTCAGTGCAAATTGGAAAAACAATAATTCCTCTAGTCTTGGTAGACTTAGGCGCTGCTATCAATATTATGACTCTAGAAACGTCACAACTATTACAATTGAAGAATGAAATTAGAGACACCCCAACCATTCTAGAATTAGCTGACCGTTCTACAATCAAATCAGAAGGATTCATTGAATACCTAATTATCTCTGTGGAATCCTGGAATTATCCAGCCGACTTTGTGGTATTACAACCTAAAACAAAGTTGGGGGGCCACCCTCTACTTTTGGGCAAGCCTTGGCTAGCCACAGTAGATGCTTTTATCAGCTGTAGATCAGGTTCAATGACAATTTCCAATGGATATGAGACTAAACAACTTACCCTCTACCCTCACGCTACAACCTTGATTAATAATGACAATTCGTTATGGGTGGACATTGATGATCAAACTACTCAACCTATCTTGACTATCGGACAAGCCTTAAGCCTTAAAGATGCCACTGAGGATGAAGTAATTAATAATTTTATCTGTGAACCTTCCTCCGTGACTCCAGAAACTCATAACCAACTAAATTCACTTTTGGAGTCAGATAACCAGGAAAACCTTAACTCTGAAAACCCACCTCAAACATCAACCACCATCTCTTCTAAAAGTATACCAGTAGAAATTGAACCTGGAAAAACACTGAACATAAACCCCAACCTGACAGATGCTGAAACACAACAATTAATGAAGTTACTTCTTGAACATAAGGAAGCATTCACATGGGACTATACAGATATGAAAGGAATCTCTCCCGAATTATGTACTCATCATATATATATATATATTAAGGAATATTGTCGACCGATCTTCCAATCTCAACGACGAATGGACCTTAATTTAAGAGAAATTCTTAAGGAGGAACTTCAAAAATTGCTTAATGTAGGGTTTATATATCCTATATCAGACAACGAATGGGTTTCCCTATTGGTAATAGTTCCTAAGAAAAATGGGAAATGGAGAATCTGTGTAGACTATAAAGCCTTAAATAAAGCCACTCAAAAAGATCACTTTCCGTTACCATTCATTGATCAAGTGTTAGATAGTATGTCAGGGAAGAAAATTTTCTCCTTTTTAGATGGTTTCAGTGGGTATAATCAGATCAAAATTGCACCCCAAGACCAAGATAAGACCACTTTTACTAGCCCTTGGGGAACTTTTTCTTATAGAGTCCTCCCATTTGGACTATGTAATGCACCAACAACCTTTCAAAGAGAAGTTATAGGAATCTTTTCTGATATGATTAATGACTCTATGGAAATTTTTATGGATGATTTTACCCCTTATGGTGTTTCTTTTGAGGAAGCACTACAAAACCTTGAGAAAGTACTTAAAAAATGTATACAAGCCCACCTTTCCTTAAGTACAGAAAAATGTCATATGATGATGAGTGAAGGAATAGTGCATGGACATTTTATTTCATCTCAAGGAATCCAGGTGGATCCATCCAAGATACACATCATTAAAAATCTTCCTATTCCCAAAACCCAAATAGAAGTGAGAAGTTTCTTAGGACATGTTGGATACTACAGAAGATTTATCAATTTTTTTTTCCAAAATAGCTTCTCCTCTGTTTGTGTTACTGATGAAAAATGCTGAATTTAAGTGGACTAATCCTTCCCAGGAAGCATTTAATACACTCAAACATCAGTTATCTACAACCCCTATTTTAAGAGGACCTGATTGGACACTTCCCTTTCATATATCCTCTGATGCTTCAGATACTGCAATAGGAGTTGTCTTTGGACAAGAAGAAAATCATCTCCCTTATGCTATTTACTTCATTAGCAAGAATATGACTCCTGCTGAACTTAACTATATAGTTACCGAAAAGGAATTCTTAGCATTTATCTATGCTATTAATAAATTTCAACATTACATCACTGCCTTCTCCACTCTTGTCCATACTGATCACTCATCTATCAAATATTTAATGAACAAACCTATCACAAATGCTCGAGTCACCAGATGGTTACTATTATTACAAGAATTTGATATTACAATTGTAGATAGACCAGGAAAAGAAAATGTAGTTGATGATTTCCTTTCTCGGCTAACACCTGATGATAATACCCTAGTAGATGATTCCTTTCCTGATGAATATCTATTTGCAGTATCTTCTCACTCATCATGGTATGCAAACATCACTAACTACTTGGTTGTAGGGAAGTTACCACCACACCTATCCCACTGAGAGAAAAGAAGAATCATTCAACAAAGTGATCGGTATAGCTAGATAAGTGGGTGTCTTTTCCACGCAGGACTTGATCAAGAAATACGAAGGTGCATTAGAGAAGATGAGGTTTATGATTTACTAAAAGCTTGTCATGATGGCTCTTGTGGAGGGCATTTTGCTGATAAAAGAACAACACATAAAATTCTCAGGATGGGGTATTATTGGCCCTCACTTTTTAAAGATGCAAAGAAATATGTTCGGGCTTGTGATAGTTGTCAAAGAATGGGCCAAACTAATCATAGAGATGAAATGTCATTAAATCTCCAGGTAGTACTCGAACCATTTGAAAGATGAGCCTTAGACTTTGTAGGACCCATTAACCCTCCATCCAATCAAAAAGTTTATATAGTGGTCTGCACAGATTATATGACCAAATGGGTGGAAGCTAAAGCACTCCATAGAGCTACTGAAGAAGAGGTTCTAGATTTTCTATTTGAAGACATATTTATCAGATTTGGAGTGCCTACAAAATTAGTTACAGATGGAGGACCTCCTTTCACTTCTCACGGTTTTAAAGCCACCCTTCAAAAATATCATATTCATCATAGAATGACTACACCATACCACCCCCAAGCCAATGGACAGGTGGAAAGCACAAATAAATTAATAGAAGCCATTCTCACAAAAACAGTGAAGGAAAACAGAAAGGATTGGTCTCACAGGCTCCCTGAAGCATTATGGGTCTACATAACTTCCCGGAGAAATACTACAGGATTCTCTCCCTATGAATTAGTTTATGGAAAAAGTGTCGTCTTTCCTGTGGAATTTGAAATCAAAACCTTAAGGACTGCTTTAGCCATCAACCTTGATTTGACCAATGCACAGATAACCAGGTTGCAACATCTTAATGAATTGGATGAAAAAAGATTAGATGCCATTCATTAGACAACTATGATTCAACAACAAAGATCAAAATGGCATGAAAAAACCATCAAGCATAAGCAATTCCAAAAAGGTAATTGGGCCTTACTGTATGATTCTCGGTTTAAATAATTTCAAGGGAAACTACGTACAAGATGGCTTGGACCTTACGAAGTGGACACTGTTTTCCCCAATGGAACAGTAAGGCTCCTCACAATCGATGACTCTAAAACACCATTACTAGTGAATGGTCATCGACTCCGTCTATACCAAAACCCCATTTCCAAAGAATATTTTAAGGCCACATGTGTGGCAGACTCACATTATCTCTTTTTAGAGGGGCCTCCTACTCCTCATTGCAATTAATTCTTTTGAATTTAATTCCTTTAGTATTAGATTAGATTTCTTTTACTAATAATCCCTGTCAAGGAATGACATGTTACAATTGATTCTTTTGCAGATTCTTGATCAAAGAAAAGGCCTACCAAGAAAGGACGATCTTACTTCAAGAAGATCCAAGCTTCATTTTGCGAAACACTACTCCCCCTTTCTTCACCACTGTTCAACAACTTTTTTCCCTTTTTCTCCATTGCTGAAACACCACTGTTCAGAAATTTTTCGCCCTTTTCCCCATTGCTGAAACACCACTGTTCAAAAAAATTTCGCCCTTTTACCCATTGCCGAAACATCACTTTCCAACAATATTTTTCCTCATTTTTACCCCTTTTTCCCATTGCTGAAACACCACTGTTCAACAATTTTTTCCCCTTTTTCCCATTGTTGAAACACCACTGTTCAACAATTTTTTGCCCTTTTTCTCCATTGCTGAAACACCGTTGCTCAGCAACATCTCACCACTGATGAAACACCATTTCTTCAGCAGTATTTTACATTGTTAAAACATCACTCTTCAACAAACATTTTTCTATTCTTTTCCTGTTGCTGAAACACCAACTTTTCAGCATCCCCTGTTAATAAGCTCTTTCGCTCTCATACTACATTTTGTCCTTCCACGACCCTCTCTCATAACTAAAAAAATCCTTGATACAATTTCTCTAATAAATCAAAAGTCTCCCCCATGGCTACTACAAAACTATTATGGACAGACACTATATTTTGTTTGAAGTACGAATCAAAGGTAAAGATGAGGTATGTAAACTTTATATGTAAATACAATTGAACTATGGCTAATGAGAAGATCTCGACTCATTATTATCACTCACTTAAAATCATTATTTTAGCCGTACTTGGGGGAAAAAAAAAAATATCAAAATCTTATACCATCATTTCACATGAACCGACTACCGTCATTCCTTTTTACCCATCCTTTCGTTTGTTTTCACCACCATTGGCATGCCTTCACCCGAAAAACTTACTATGTTCAGAAGCAGTTACTTGACTCTCTGACTGTGCATTTTACTGAGATGTTAGCTATGGGAGGCCCTGTTATACAGTATTCACCCGCCACGATAGCCCTGTTAGAATTATATCCATAAGCCTATCAATTTTTTCTGCAGGCAGGTTCGCTGGGTTATTTTCAGAGGCTCTAGGGATTTGATCAACAATAGGTTCTTCAATTTTCTTGAAATCTTCAGGAAGATTATTCCATTATTCAAGGGGTTCGGATTCCAGTCATAAAGGATGATATAGCATAGGTTTCAGGTCTCCCTATCACTGGCATTCGCTGGTTCAGCCGTAAACACATTATCCTTAATGCCCAGTAGGATTTTCTCTTGCCAGGGAAACAAATTGAGCCTAAAGGCCGGGGTGTTAGACTTAGCTCGTTGTCGTCTCCTTGACAAAAAGTTACATAGTTTTTCAAGCACTACCTCACCTGTGAAGGCCGATACCAGGTATTCTACCAGTACGATTTTGTCTTGTTGTCTCATTTACGACATGCTAGATTGGTGAATATTCCCTACTATCTGCTCGGATGTCTTAGAAATATGTCACATTACTGTAAAAAGGATAAAAATCCCGCCCTTTCCCTCACCCATCAGTGTCTCGCTTAACTACTCATCCAAAAGGGTTTTTCCCAACAAAACCCTCCCCTAAACAACCCACCCATAGACCCTCAAGAAGACGTTGAACATCTTGAAAATCTTTAGGAACAACAACCAAAAAACCTTCCAGATCCTTCGGAAGTACCTAACAGTCTGCCTACAGAACCAATTAATCCAATTAACCTTTCGACCATACCAATCCCACCCCACATCTTACCAGAGTCATCTACTCCTACCGTTCACATCCTTAGTGATGATTCTGAACCAGACAACTCTCCCTGCCCCATCACTGAGGAAAAATCCTCACGCAAAAGAAAGAAGCAAATTCCTTCTTTTCCCTCCTTTTTATAAAGAAAACAAATGAGGACCTCAACAAGAGCAGCCACTACTGCCACTACCCTAAACCCCCAACCCATCTTGCTAAAATCTCGTACACCTCCACCCTCCCAAATTCTGAAATTTTTACCTATTCCACCCATGGGCATTGAAACAAAAGAACCAGAAGCCCAGTGTACTGCGACATCATCCTTTTTAAATCAAGTAGCTGAAACACAAGAACCAACTACTCATCCAGTAGCTGAAACACAAGAACCAACTACTCATCCAGTAGCTGAAACACAAGAACCAGCTACTCACCCAGTAGCTGAAACACAAGAACTAACTGCTCATTCAGTAGCTGAAACACAAGAACCAACTATAGCTATTACACAAGAACCAATTACAGCTGAAACACAAGAACCAACTGCTGATATTGTTACCAAAATACAGGAATCAGATGCCCAGGGTGCCACAACACTACTTTCTCTACATCAAGAAGCTGAAACACAAGAATCAGCTGCCGATCCTGTGGCTGCTCCACAAGAACCAGTTAGTGCAGCTGTGACTTTTACACAAAACCAGTCACCACTCTTAAGATACCCATGAAATATAAACAACTAGAACCAACAATGGCCTCTGTCTTACAAGAAAATGAGTTCCTAAGGTCTGAACTGGAAGCCTACAAGCAAGAGCTAGTAATGGTAAAGGAATCCTACGATAAGGAACTTAAATTGTACACCCTAGCTCGCATAGCGACCATGACAAAGGAAAATACAAAAGAGAATCAGTGTAGAGAGTATGTGTGCATTCAATGTGGGGACATTTATTATCAAACAGGATACAAAGTAACTCAAATTCCAATGCCTGGAGATTCTCCTGCACCTATGACTTTTGCAGTCAAAGAAGAAAACCCTGCTGTTACACAAGAACCAGGAAGACCTTCCAAAATTCAAAATGAACCCTGGCCTACAACAACTGTTACATCTGAAGCCCTTGTTTTTATTAATAAAGTTGTACAAAAACTGCCTATTGATGAATCTGCCCCTCCTAGTGAGATCAACACCCATACTCTTGTGGAACGAGCCACTCAGACCCTACCTTAGTCTATCACTTGCGATGCTGAAACACAAACTCAACCATGGGATAAGCAATAAATAATGGACAAATGGAAAAAAGAGTTTGCTGTTACACAGGACAAAAGCCTGCAGGAGCACATACTACTCTAGCTAAACCACATCTATTCAAACTGGGAAGCTTTGGAGAAAACACGCCAAGAATCCCATGCCCATAAGAAGCAGAATAAAGAGCTAAAAGGAAAATTGCTCCTGATGTTTGACTTGGCACAAAAATTGTTGGCTGCAAGGAAACCATCCTCCAATTACTCTCTTTTCCTCATAGAACGACTTACATTTTTTCAGATTAAATCAATCAAGGAAGGCAGACCCCATGCAGTGTTAAATCCAACAGATTTTGTTAGAACCTTTGCAGAAGCCTCTACTATTGATCAACACCTTCTATGTGAGGTATATCTTCATAATGAGGCCATCCCTGAGAACCGATAGCTTAACCTTAACCCTCTTGTCAGTGATATCCATATTCTGGCACTCACCTCCTTCCTTAACAATCAGATTACATGGCATAATGACTTCCTACCTGCCAAGCATAACGAGGATAACTTCCTCCTCTGGATATGGCTAGAACCACAAAATGTTTCCACCTTTGTTGCATAGTATTATCAGTTTTTGAAGAAACCATGGATGATTCAATATATTCAGAAACTACAAACAACAGTACTTTAGGATTGTCAACAATTTATTAAATCCATAGAGATCACTGCCCTATAAGCAAATAACATGTGTTGTCAACAATCTTCTGAGAAAATACAGGAACAAAATCCCTTTAGTCCTACCAATATTGAGACAACAATCTCCTGGGTACCTAGCTACATCAAATGCATTCAACAATGTGCTGAAAGATGGATAGGTTATCAGTTCCATTTTCCTATTCTATGGATGTCAATAGAAAAATATCAAGTTCATCATAAGTTTCCCAAGAAGGCTGAAACAACAGCTTGGCAAAGGCTACAACGTGTTCAAGGATTCAGAGCTCCAACAAACAACACTTTCCACAGCTACTGCTTAAGTAATTTGCACACTCAGAGTCGGTACTCAGATTTTGATTCAGATTGAAGTTGCCCGAGGACATGCAACCTTTTAGTTGGGGGGGATGTTAGGACTCTATAATGTACCTTTTTTTTCACACTTTTTTCTACCATTACATCCTTCTTCCACTCACATTTAAGCTTACATTATCATCTTACCATATATTTCCAAAGGTATATAACGTCTCTTCTCTTTCGTATATGTTTAATTTGTTTTACATGTAATTTTACATTACTCTCATACTTAGCCATCAATCAGAAACATATAGTGCTGAAACAGTTCGAACTGCAGATTATTATTGCTGCTTGAAGACTCGTTGCTGAAACAGTCAAAAGCACACAAACCCCATTGCTGAAATAGTCCGTGGTCTATGATGCTGAAACAACAATTCACACAACAGTAAGAAGGAGTTGTTACACTGGCCACAACAGTCCCACCTTAAGCCAACATTAACCATCGCTGCTGCTTGAGACCACGTTGCTGAAATAGTCTGAATGCAAATCCCATTGCTGAAAAAGTCTGCGATTTGCGATGCTGAAACAATATACAACAACAATAACAAGAAGATAACTAAAGAAGTTGTTACACTGGCCGCAATAGCTACACCTCACCCAACACCATTCCAACTATTGTAATAGCATTCTGTTATGGGAGATCAGGATATCCTATTCCAGTATAGAAAATTAGATCCGACTAAGAATAGGATTCGTATGTGCACATGTAATTTGATGATCAATTGTATTGAGGGGATTCTCCTCTTTAAATAAGGGGAAATCATCATTAGAGGGGATCCTTTTTGGCTAGAAAGGAATTACAGAGAAGGACGTGTTCACTTTGAATATTTTAACATGATACAGTTAGCAGATGAATAAAAGATTATATTTAGCATTTCTTCCTAATTCCTTTCATTTCCGGGGAATCTTGTGAGAAGGAAGGGCCCACCTTCTTCACAAGATTCACCCATTAGTTCTGTAGTGTGTTAGCATTGTTTTTGTTCACTCCTTGATTAAACTCTGTTTTGCTGAAACTCTACTTTACTGAACTCTGTTTTGTTGAAACTATGCTTTACTGATTGTTACATTGTTTTCATACAATTCATGCTTGGGTAATTGTTAATATTTCTGATTGGTAATTTTGTCTGATGAATTTATGAAAGTGTGATAATCAGAGACAGGTGTTGCAGATTCCTGCTTGGGGAATAAGGTCATGTTCTCTATTATGAGATAGTTAGCCTTCAGTACATGTCAATCATTTTGATTAGTAATGAGTTCATGAAAGTGTGATAGTCAGAAACAAGTGCTGAAGATTCCTACTTGGGGAATAGGGTATTGTTCTTTGTTACATAATAGTTGGTCTTTTCTTTTGCAGTATCTTGAAAGATTTCTTTCCTAGGTTGTTGTTTCTTAATGTAATCCAGGATTCTTCGGATAATTATTTCCTTAAACTTTGAACTCTGGAATAGGTAGATTGCTTTTCTATAATTCAAAGTAGAACTTCAGTCTGTTCAAGGCAAGGTGTGATTAATGTACTTTTACTACAACTCTAGATTGCTTTTAAGATTGAGCATATATAGTGTGTGATTTCCTTTGAAATAAACAGACTTCCCTGGGTTGACAATTTATGTAACACTTGATTGTTTAGTTAATAAGCAATTACAGTGACCAACAATACCGATGGGGTTTATGCTACAACATCCTTGAATGAATACATGGTCTACGTGGCCATTATGCTGTGTATACTTTTCGGGAGAGAAGATCCCTACCATTTTCATGTAGATTGGGTGCCCTTTTTAGAAGAAGCTTCAGAAGAATATGCTTTTAACTGGAGTAAGATTTTTTCAGATAGCCTAACACAAGAAATCTCAAACTCAGAGTTGCAAAATCTAAGGGACAACTAGTAGGATTTTACATGTCAACATACATTATGAATGCAATCTTCTATGTGAATCCTTTTCCCTTAATGAATTGGAGTTGGAATATAAACTGTCCAAAACCCATTCATGAATATCATTCTACCCTTTGGGAAGAAAATTCTAAGGACGCATTTTATGAAATTTTTCATTTTGTTATAATTCCGATGCATAAAATATTTTTTGGATGCGAACCACCTCACATTTCTGATACAGTCACAGAAAATCTTAAAGCAATAGCCGACTGGTTTATTGACAAGAATTTTTCCTACATTAGGGTTTATGGTTGTTCTATTCCCCCTCACGCACTCCCTAAATTCCTACCGAACAGATTGGTGTGTAGAGAGGTATCCCACCAGATAGTAAAAGGTGACATTCGATTAGAGCTAAAGGCAGCTCAGAAGAAGTCATGGCCAATGTTCCCTGTACATATCGGGACATTTTCATTACTGAATCTAGGACATTCTAAAGTAGAGGCTGAATCACTAGAAGAAGTAAAATTGGTAGATATTGAACACAGAAAGCATGACCCCTATCAATTAGTAAGCAAACATTAATTTAAAATCCTATGAGCACGAAACATCTATTTATGATGACATATTCAAGGAGGTTAAATCCTATGAAGAGGTATTGAACAGAGTACAGGCCCTGCCACCTGACTCATAGATTGGTTTCACGTCATTCCCGAGCCATAGGCGAAGTTATTTACCCAAAATTTTGCAGGGTGAAGCTACGACCCCACCTCCATAGCAGGAATGGCCTCCCCCAGGATTTGAAACAAATATACAGGACAAAGAAAATACTAAAGGTAAGATGAAGGATACTGGAATACCTTCACAAGAAACAAAAATTTCCCAGACAAAAGAATCATAGGCAGGGAAGGGAAAGGAGCTAGAAACATCCCGAGAAATCCCTAAGGATGTTCAAGAAAATACAGGAGGAACAACATCGACAGAAGTTGGAAGTCCCATTATTTCCTTGACTCCATTGCAGTCCACTTATGGAAACCCCCACAAGGGAACTCTGTATGTCAGTGATCTGGAGCCAATTTCTAGGGATGAGATTCCTTCATTAGGTTATTTTTTCAGTAAAAAGAGAAGGGCAATCTTGAAATAGGAAATCCATCCAAGAGGAGATGGGATGGTTAAAAAGCATAGGGTCATTATAGATGGAAAGAAACTTAAAGATGGAGAATTTTCTATAGAGATAGCAGGCATGATGGGAGCTTTAGCGTCGACAAATTTATATTCTGTGGGTAGTTTGACAACTATGTTGGAACAAGAAGACCAAACGATAGCTCAACTACAGGGTAAATTGAAAAAAAACGAAAGAAATATTAGTTGGGGAATAAAAAAGGGTCTAGAACAAGGTAGATTAAAAGATATTCAGGAGATTTAGAAAATGAAAACAAGCTTAGAGGAAGAAAATCAGATAATACAGGTCACTCAGGCACAGGTCCTAAAGCAAGAAGAAGCAAATAAACAATTACAAGATAAGATTAGCACTATTTCAAATCAAGTGGTAGAGCTTGAAATTTTCCAGGCTCAGGTATTGGGAATACATTTGAAGATATAAGAAGAACAACAGAAAGTGTTTTTAAATCTGGAAGTTGTCCAGAATTACTTTCAGGAAACAAATAAATCTTTGGAGAATGTTCTCTAGAAAGAAAGAGAAGTGAAAGCGGCTAGAATGACTTTCCAAAAAGCAGTAGCCCTTTCAACAAAGGAATAGGTCGAAAAGATTAAAAAACTATCCATTTTAGAACAGGTTAAAGGAGATGTAATACTCAAAGTGTGGGAAGCAGACCTGGCCGAAAATAAAAGAATAACCAGAGATGTCAATGATGATTGTCAAGGAATTTTTGATCTCTTAGAAAAAACTTCATTGAATATTTGAAAAAATGACTGTCCTAGGTTATTAGGAGAGATTAACATTGTCAAGCACTAGCTAAGGTTCAAGGAAGATTTGGAGGAAATGAAGGTGGAGATCCCAAAAATTAAGGTAATCAATATCACCGAAATCGACAAATGGATAGTGATACCAAACTTAAGGTTGCAAAATATTAAGTTCACAAGGAAGATAATAGAAGATCATTTGCCCAGATTACAGAAAAGATTCTTCATATTTGAGGCAAAAGAGATACCAGACGTTCCTAGAGTTTTGGTGAAGTTTTTAGGAAAATGTATTCGTTGTCTTGAGGCAGAAGAAGGAAGTTCGTCAACACAAACATAAAAATACTCTTTTGAATATTTTCATCATTAGAATAATAAAGCAGTTAGAAAACAAATGTAATTTGTTTGACATTATTCATCCATGTAACCGTAATATTAGGAGGTTGGTTAATCACCAACGGGAAAATATTTGATGATCATGTATAAATATATTTTCAGAAGATTGAGAAAAGGCTTTGGGTTTTTTGAGAGAGCCGATTGTATTAAAATTTTTCCAACCCACTGTGATATATGAATATACACGAGATTCTGAATCCTGCCAACATGTAGCTATGTGTTCTTTAACCTTGTTTACCATATTTTTCTATGTTTCTCTTTCAATGTCTTTCTAATGAATTATCAATTTAAAGTTTATTTTATACATCTTTTATAGTTTAGATTGATTTGGTGATCAAATTATTTACAGCTTTTCCTCTGAAATTGCTATCAGTAATTTTAAGACCTGTGGATCATTTGAGCCATGATATTTAACACTTCATTAGAAATCTCATTTTCTTCTTTATTTCCTGTTACAATATGAGATTCTTTCTTGATTAAAGCCTCATATTTTTTCAGTAGTATTTTTTTATTTTTATTTTCTGATTCTCAAATTGTTTCAAGTCCAGTAAACGACCTCAACTATATTTATGTTATTATTTTGAATTTCAAAACTATTTTTCCTATTCTCATCTCTTAAAAAACCGAAGTAACAATTTATCCAATTCTTTCACAACTAAATAAAATTTTACTCTCCATGACTGTCCCAAATAATAGACAACCCAACATAGAACCTAGTCTCCAAGATCAAACTAGTATTGCTTTAAACCTATTTAATACTATTCTACAAACAACAACTAACCGGGCTAAATTAGAACGTTCATGGGCTACTATTGAGAGAGATATCAACATCCAAGAACAACGGGAAGCTAGACAGAGGCAATTGAGAAACTGATTCTGCTTTACCCTTCTTTTTATTCTTATCCTTTAATTATCTTTACCTTTACGGATGCCTTGACGGTATACTTTACAGCCTTAAAGTATAAACTCAAGAACAACAGGTTAGATAGGTGTCTTTGCTTATTCATTTATTTGCTTTCATGGGGTAGTTTCTCATTAAATGTAGGTTGGAAAGTTAAGATAGTTTTCTTTTGTCATTTGCTTATTGATATGCTTAGGTAGTTTCTTTTGCTTATTGTCATGAACTAGTTTCTTTAAAGTAGGGTTTTCACTTACTTTTCTTAGAACCATCCATCAATCCTTGGCCCAAAAGTACTTAGGTTAGCTAGCTTCAAGTTGCTTAGTAGGGTTTTCTCATTAGAGAGGTTTGCTTGAGTAGATTAGCCTTAGATAGCTTCTTTCATTAGTTAGATTATACTCCTACCAACCTTTTACCTTTGGCATATTTTTGCTACAACTCTAAGTTTACTTACCCCAAGTTGAAAATTTAATTGAGGGTAGTTTAGTGTCTTTTTAGTACATATAAATCACCTAATAGTACTTTTGGAGGCAGGCCAAAGGAAAAAGTGGAAAAGCGTAGTGTTTTTGGGAAAGAAAGCATGCACGAGAAAAGCGATAGTTGAAAGGAAGCACAACAAATGCACATGCAAGGAAGGAAACAACTGGAAGGAAGAACAACACACACGCATGGGAGGAAGACCTAACGATAGTAGGGCTGGGGTTTTGGTAATGGATTGTAAATGACTAAGGAGACATAAGCATATAAATAGCGATACATAGGTATCATAGGGGGTTGGATTTTGTGTTGTTTGGTTCACTTCAGAGTATTATTATGTTATTGTAGTTATGCATGAATTGATGCGAGAGGTAATGTTTTGCTGTAAGACTTATTCTGTATAAGTTTTTGGGCTAGAGAGGACGAGGGAGGGTAGATATTGAGGCTTAGATTGCAGGCTGTGGAGCCTAGTGCGATCTAGTCTACCTCATCTAATATCTTACCCGACTGAGAAGAGTTGTAAGCACGCAACGTTGTAGATGAAAACCTAATATAATAAAAGAGATGAGAGCCAAATCTTTGTGGACATAGCCCCAGGAGGGGGTGAACCACGGTAACATCTGTGTTATGTGATGAATATGTGCGTATCTTATTGTCTAAAGCAATTATTATTATGTTGAATGAATGAGTTATTCTATTTCTTGTTTAAGTGCTTTTGCGATATTAAGGGAATAAGCCTATGGATTTACTCCATAAGTCATGAATAATAGTATGTTGCATTGACTAGTCATAATAGTGGTTCAATATTTAGTTGGCTTATCTCACATTCAATCCTAGGATGTAAACACCTGAGTATTACAGTCACCCATTAAATCTATCTTGGGTGAGACTGCGCAGCGCATTCTGTGTGCTGTGTTGCCTTCTGGTTTACCAGGAGGGTCGATAGTTTTAGAGGCTTTGTTGGAAACCCGAACAAACATGAACCCTAGGTCAATAAACTCAAACAGTATAGGAGAGAAGTAACCAACAAATGGTTATGTTGTCATTGGTAGGAACATGAGAGGATTGAGTAGAGGAGATAACTCAAAGATATGTCAGGAGTGAATCGAGAAAAGGTTAGGGAAGAGACCAATGAGCCATTAGGAGGGAATGTTGAGGTCATGGAATCCCACAAAAGAAGAGATCGAAACCTGGCTAAGAACTAAGGAGCTAGAGTTTGCACAAAAAGACAATAGAAAACCTAGACTAACACCTTGCAAATACCTTGAGAAATAAGTGTTTATTGATTTACACGAAGCCTTTTTCTATGATTTTCCACATTTATTGTAGGAGTGGATACTAAGGTTGAAGGATAACCACACAACGAAACAGATTCGATAGACAGAGTGGACCCAAGTATAGATTGAGTAGCTTCAACAGGTGAACAACAAGTTCACTCGCGCAATAGACTTTTGGCTTGATATTATTGTGGTAGGTTTTATCACAGAGTTTGCAGTAGACACAATGAAGTCATACAACGCAGTGGAGAAATAGTTTCTATGGGGACCTCGAGAAAGGTACATTCAATCACTCTATACTTCGATTAAGATATTGTTATATAACAAATGTGTAATGACAATGGAGTCAAACAACTAAACATCCCTGCGTGCATGGGGGAAGGGGGGAAGCACTAACAGAAAGAAGAGAAATGGAAGGAGGAACCCTTGGACCCAATCATGATGGATGTTGACCAGATCAAGCAGATCATGGCGACAACTGGAAATATGTGTAGCAGAGTACCCTACCAATAGAAGGTGAACACCAAGAAGAGATCCATAGCCATGAGTGAAGGCTTGGTGAGTGATATGGAAGAGGTAGAGGATCTTTGGGCTGTGGAGAATATTGAGGAAATCCGACAAGAAACATATGAGAGGAAGACGAGAGGTCTAAGAGTGGGAAGATAAGGAAACAATCCTATCCATATTAATGTCAATGTGGAACCCATAAACCCATGTGTGACTAATACACCAAAGAGAACACCACCGTTTGGACAACTGAAGTTCATAAATAGTCAGATAGCAGGAAGTACATACACACAAGGAACATCAACTGGAGGAGCTAGTTCAGGAAACACTATTCAAGTATCTACACCACACAGGGGTAGTAGTTCAACATTCAAAATGGCAGGACATGATCCCACCATTAGGTTACCTCAATTTCGAGGAGAAGTAGCAGAAGACCTTGAGAAACATTTGTTCATTTTTGCAAATATCTAGGAAGAAAAACAAATCATTGATGAAGATACCAAACTTGCACAACTATCTATTACACTAAGAGACTGCGCACTAGACTGGTACACGAGTTTAGACGCAAACAGTGCCGCTGGGATGAAAAGGACACTGGCAGACATTAAGAAGTTACTAATAAATGAATTCTAGAAGTTGAGCTCAGAGGATCAGTACATGAATGAGATGATCTAAATAAGATAGAAACCAAGAGAATCCGTATGGGAAATTGATCAGAGATTCAAGCAACTGAAGGGAAAGTTAAAGTATCTCATGACCGAGATGCAACATAGACACTTATTTGTCAATTCCCTATTACCAAAATTAAAATAAACTTTGCGACAAAAGAATTTCCAAATGCAGGCAGAATCTTTGCAGGCAACCTTATAGCTGGAAGAAAATCAGTATCAACAGATGGACCCAACTATCGAAGAACTGAAGGAGGACTTGAAGAACTCAATGTTTCAGCTGAAACAGAATAAGAAAAAGGATAAATGAGAATCTTTTTGGTGTACCACATGTAGGAAGAAAGAACACCACAAGAATGAATGCCCAACATTCGTGCAGTATATGGAAGCAGGAATGCCAAATCCGCTACCAACATGAGGACTATGGTGCGAAATTTGAAAGAAACAGGGTCATGACCCTTATCACTGCACGATGATGCATAAATACCAGACAGTCCTGAAGAGATCATATTGCACCTTTTGCAAGTCAGTGGGCCATGATGACAAAGATTGCAAAACTATGGAGTTGATACGAGAAATGACATCTGATGCATATAGGGTGTAGGCATAAATAATGACTGGGCAAGCCACACCACAGTTTAATCAAGGTCCAAATGAATACAACACTATGCAACAATAGTATAATACTGTGAAACAACCATATAATAATGCACAACCATAGTACAAGATGACACTGCCTCAGTACAATACCGTGCAGTATAATCA
Source organism: Picea engelmannii (assembly GCA_009831015.1). Taxonomy (NCBI): domain Eukaryota; kingdom Viridiplantae; phylum Streptophyta; class Pinopsida; order Pinales; family Pinaceae; genus Picea; species Picea engelmannii. The sequence continues at coordinate 212,645 of ML785144.1, forward strand.
GGACCTCTGTATAATGCACCGAGAGGAAATTGAGAATGCTATAGAGGTGGTGGACGAGAAAGAGGAGGTTTCAGATGAGGTAGACGACTAGTGGTGTGTCATAATTGTTAACAACTAGGACATTACGAAAGGGAATGTCCACTTCCACCATCAAACTTTATGTACTATCATGCATCGGACCACGATACAGAAGAATGCCTGACACTACTAGTAAACATCCAGGAAAAGAGGAACCAAAACAACCAGAATGTTCAATGGATTTTCGCCGAAGCAAGGGATGAAGGACGAAACATTAATATAGTTACTCACGGAGGAGCTAAAATAGGGGATGACAATGTTCGACAAGCGCAAACACAAAATCAATGGGTGAAAAAGAACGTTGAACCAAGGAAGAAGTTCAACGCGCAGAAGGAAAAGGAGATATTTAAGCAAGCCCGACAAGAATTTCAGAAGGAAGATATTGAGACAACTTCAACTATGCGACAAAGTAAGGAAGCACGCGAATATGAAATGCCTCCATTATTGGATCATACCAGTGAAATAAATTCCATGGGCCAAGTAAGTACATTCAAAGGCTTTTTGCAATCATGTGTAAAGGTATTAAGTGATCCATCATCTGTGAAAATCTTGAAAAACAAACTAGAAAAATGTAGCCTCGAGACAAAAGAAAAGCTAGAACCAAAAACTGTCAATCACCTACATACAAGGAGAAGAACCAGTAAGGAATTCAAACTGAATGCTAACATTGGAGAGTTCAGCATGGGAGACTTCATACTTGATCTAGGATCTGAAGTCAATGTACTACCAAAGAAGACATGGCAATGCATTGGAGAACCCACATTAGGATATTCACCTATTCAATTGAAACTGGAAAACCAACATAGAGTCCTACCAATCGAAAGACTGAAAGGAGTGACAGTAGACCTAGATGGATTGCGCACTAAAGCAGATTTTGAAGTCATTGAAATAGTGGACGACACAACACCTTACCTAGCGTTTCTTGGTCTGGATTAGGCGTTTGACAACAAGGCCATAATCAACTTAAAGACCAGAAAAATTACATTTGAGTCAGGAAAATACAGGGTCATCATGCCATTGGACCGATCAAAAGGGAAGAGGGTCGTAGAACCTACTTGTTTGGACCTAGAGGAAATCGTCCAGTTGTACAGAACAACTAACCGCAATGAGGATTACATAAACCCAATTGCAGATGTGATACTCAGTTGGCAGAGGATCACTTCCTATGTAACAGATTCAGATACCATTTTAGAAAACTAGCAACAAAGGCTACACGAAGTGTCCACGAGGAGATGTGCAAGAATAGACCGCGCAGTAAAATGGGTAGGCACAAAAATTAGAGAACCACCTAGTTTCCACGCAGTAAATGATTTGGAAACATTCTTAGCATAGTATGAATATGAATTCTTAGAGAACTAAAGACTGTTATCACTTGATATAGCACTCAAGGCTACACCTGCAAGATGGTGGGGCACACATAAAGAGACCATCACAGACTGGTACTAATGTAAGTGGTTACTGCGCATAAGGTTTGGTGCAGAACATAGAAACAATAAACAATAGAAGTATGATGGACAAGGGGTACTAACAAAACACTTGGAGAAGTGCAGAAAGCTGTGGAAATTAACACCCCTAGAGGAATGGCCTCATCACTTCATACACACCCTAGAGGGAATACCATCAAATTGGTATACAGACCAGAAATTACTCAAAGGAACTACAACCTGGATGACATTGCAACACAATTTTACAGTCACTTTCTCATTCGAACATGAGAAACCTAACATAGATGTCACGCTAAATAAGATAAGAGGAGTAATATTCATCAAAGAACCAGAAGTTGAAATCATAGAACAATAACAACGGAACAAACAAACAGTTAAAGAAATTATGTCATGTTACCATGTGTAAGAGGAAGCTCTGGATGAAGACAAACTGGGTGATATTCATATTGAAGAAGTAGAAAGAGAAAGAGAAGTGGAAGGTCCACCTATAGAATCAAAATTTATTTCCATGTCGATGAAAGTAAAGAAAGTAAATATTGGGACAACTGAGCAGCCCCAAATGGTAAGCATTGGAGACTACTCGGATGAGAAAAAATTGGAAAGCTTAACAAAGTTACTGCGCGAGTATAGTGACCTGTTTCCCACAACATTTATAGAGATGAAGGGCATAGTCAGAGAGCTAGGAGAAATGAAGATATCGCTCAGACTGGAAGTGATACCGATCAGACAATGACCATACAGACTGAACCCAATATATAAGAATAAAGTCAAAACTGGGATCGACAGGATGCTCGGAGCCAACATCATAGAACCATTTGAAGAATCAAAATGGATAAGCCTGATGGTAGTTCATGACAAGAAACAAGGAGGGATCAGGATATGCGTCGACTTGAGAAAGTTGAACAATGCATGCCTACATGACCTATTCCCTACACCGTTCATGGATGAAGTATTAGGGAACATAGGAGGATATGAATCTTACTCATTTACTAATGGATTCTCAAGATACCATCAGAAAGATAGCCCAAGAAGATAGATACAAGACTACATTTGTGACAGAATGGGGATCTTACCAATACATAGTCATGCCATTTGGACTGAAGAATGCACCAACAATATTTTCCAGAGTAGTCATTGCTACGTTTAAGGAATTCATCCATCAGTTCCTAGAAGTAGGCCTGGATGATTGGACAGTTTACAGTCTGTTGAAAGACCATGTAGAAGTCTTATGCCTAATGTTAGAAAGATGCAGACAACGCCAGATATCACTTAACATAAAGAAATGCATATTCAAAACACCGTTTGGGATACTATTAGGCCACATAGTATGTAGAAAAGGTTTATTAGTAGATCTTGCAAAGATTGTAGTAATTGTTAACTTACCACCACCAAAAAAAATCTTTCATCTAAGAGCGACGTTGGGACATACGGGATACTATAGGAAATTTATTAAAGAATATGCGCAAATTATTGCACCAATGGAAAATATGTGTTGTCCCTTGACCAAGTTTTGAGGAACACTTGGTCATGTTTGACCATTTTTGGACTTCGACATCCTGTCAAAGATGGAGTGCCAGGCGAAGCAGAGATAACAGGATCTCGGTCCACTTTTGGGACCCTTTTAGGGTTTTGGGTTAATGTAGTGGGAAAGGGATGTTAGCTCGTGGGTTTACCCATGCTTAGGCCCACTTTTGTAATGTATAAATAGAAGGATAGGCAATGTAATAAGTAGTAGATATGATTGCTTAGTGCAATTGGTAGTGCATCTTTGTGATATTGAATAAGTTCTCTATGTGAACTGTGTAAGGCTTGCAAGGCTAGGTGCAAGTTACGGTGAGGTTGCTATAGAAAGCTAAGTGTTGTAACACAAGGAAGAAGGATCTAGTGAGCTACGCAGATCTTCTGTCCTATGAGAAGAAGGGTTTTGGAGGCTTTGTGCTTGTAATGGATTGAAGATGATAATAAATAAGAAGATCTTGTGGATGTAGCCCCAGGGTCGGGGCGAACCACACAAATCTGTGTTTTATTCTCTGTGCTTTGATTCAATATGTTTACCTTTGCTTGTGCTATGTGCTTTGATATATCCACTTATGCTCTGTTCTTCGTAGATATATATGATTGTCAGATCTGATGTGTATGAGGATGCTTAGTGTTGATCTTCTGGATCTGATTTGGGTTACTATGGTTAAGTGCTGAAATACTGTAGATCTGAGTGTACACTGAGAAGCTCTGTGCTGTCTACGAAGTATAATAAGGGTTGAATATTGATGAATTATTGATGTTAAGTTCTCTATAAATGATATAATCATAGATATGTGTCCCAGCTAAGGTTGCAGACACCTGAGTCTTGCAATCACCCCTGCCTCTACCTCGGGTGAGACTTCATCTGCTTCGTAGGTGTTGCTGAAAGGGCTGGCAGTTAGGGATTTTTTGGTGTTCTATTGAGTGTTGAACCCTGGGTCTTCCCCTATGCCAACAAATGGTTCCATTGCTGGGACTTGAAACTGTGATTGCTGGGAATTGAGGAAGAAGAAACTTTGTGCAAAAGAAAGCTCTGTGCATAGATCTGTTGCCCTAGTGCGCAAATTTTTACTCGACCTGTGAAGATTTGTGCTAGAAACAAGGTTAGATTTGAAGAAAGGAAGATTGGATATGAAGAAAAGAAATGAGATTCGAACGCTCTATGCTCTAAGAAAAGTAAAAGTGGAAATTTATGAAAGAAAGAGGTCAGATTTGCAGAAAAGAGGTAAGATATGTAAGCTCTGTGCTCTAATAAAGGTAAGAATAGTTAAAATTTCTTAGATCTAGATGCTTTGTGCTCTGTAGAAGTAAGATAAGTGGAATTTTTTGTTACTAAAGCATGGATCTAGGTATGTTTGATAGATTCTTTCCTAGCTTAAAAACTAGGGCACTAATAGATGAAAGAAAGTTTGATATGAATAGATCTGATAAGTATAATGATAGATATGTTATACCTATGCATAGAAAGAATGTTTGGACTAACAAATGGATGTAGGATCCTTGAAACAATTTTTTGCAGGCTAGCTATCATGATTCCAGTGCGTAGTACAAAAGAGGTTGGGGATCATTTAAAAGAAAGAGAGGGTTAACCCTCTATTACAGTTGTAGAAAACCAGGCCATGTAGCTAAGGAATTCCCTGGTAGAAGACCTGGTTTCCTCTGTTGTAAAGATATGGACCATGAGGTACTGGATTTCCCTAGAATGATCACTAAGCTTGAAAGGATAATTTTGAATCAAGAAGACCATAAGGAAGATCTAGAAAAGGCAGAAACCCAGCAAGAATTAGAGAAAGTATTAATATAGATGAAAGAAACCCTAAAGGAACATAAAGATGTCCGATTACCAGAGATCTTCAAAGAAAAGAAGCAAGTCGAAGCAAGAATAGGGGACTTCGACATTGACTGTATTCTTGATGAAGAAACACAAGTGAACATTATGCCATAAAGAACTTGGGAAGATATAGAGAAGCCTGCCATGATTCCTTCATTGGGAGGAATAGGACTATTCAGAGGAAAAATGATAATGTTATGTGGAAAACTCCCTCAGAAACCTATGACAGTCAATGGAACTTCGACATAAGAAGATTTTGAGTTTGTCAAATTCATTGAGGACCACACCCTGTTTACTATGCTACTCGAAAAACCATGGATTGAAAGAGATCAAGACAAAAAGAAGGAAGAAGAAGAGGTTTTAGAACAACAGAGACAAGAATTAAAAGATTTCATGACTAAAAGGATCACACAGTTGATAGAAGAAAAAGAGAACCGATCAAATCCATCTGACACTAGAAGCCAAGATGTCGAGGCCAAAGCTACACAAAAGGCTGAAATTTGTACCCCAGACAAAGAAGAGTGATATACCTAAACCCTAGGAGAGAATCTCACCAGCACGAAGTGACTATGTCCAAGGAAAATAAGAATCAAAATGGGAAGAGAATCACCGAGACAAAGCTCACTGGAAAGAAGGCTAGAAAGCTAAGTAGGAAGAAGGCTAAGATTAAAAAATTATAGAATATCCCATAGGGTATCTTGCAGCAAGACACTTTGCAGAATTGGAGCTTTGTCGAGAAATCAGAACAACAACATATGACACTTTGTCGAGGCAAAGTAATATAGCTGTTGGAAGCCAATATAACCGTTCGACTGTCGCTTCGAACAGGTCGGAAAGCATTTATGGCTCTTCACTAGACCATTAGACTGCTCCATAATGGATAGAACATAAGTTAATGCAACCTCATACCCATTGCAAGCAGACCATTGCTAAGTTTCCCTACTTAGTCTGTCGTGCCACGCACCAAGAATAATTTTGGCTAAGTGAGAATTTGAGCCCGAAACCTGAGATTAATTCACCCTATGATCATTTCTTTGTTCCCATACCATTCACTATAGTCTCTGAATTCATTTCACACCTGAGCTAGTTGACCCGAGCTTGTATTTTGGATGAGCTCAATACTGTTGAGAAAGTAGTCGAAGAAGTTTTGATTGACTTAATGACTGAGAGAGTCATGTCAGAGTGAGGATTATCTACAGGAGTCCAAGCATCATCAACAAGAGGACTGCATGCCTCCCCTTCCACTTCTCATGTCGTTCCATCCCGAACGACCGATGAGAAATGGACCAAGCACAGGGATGACATCACAAATGCCAAACTTATCCCACGCATTCTACCTACTTAATTACCACCTCTAAGTGGTGCCATCAACTGTGACAGTGTACCACAAGACTTCGAGTACACTTTCATCACCACGTACCTTCCAAAAGGGGTGAGCGTAGTTTGTGTTGACCAAGATAAGCTCACAACACTGAAATTTAGTGATTTTAACCTTGGAGATCATAATGTTTACATCATGTTAGCCCTACATAAGTACTTAACAAGGACCAAAGGCAAGAATTCTAATATTGTCCTGCAATCATGGACCCATAACCTCCCACATTCCACACTGCTTAATGTAATGAATATCCTGCACTTCGGCAGACACCAGGAAGTCAATGCATGTGTCAAGTTGTTGTTGTCCTACTACCACAGAGGATACTTATGGTTGGACCATTTCACCACTATGGATCCAACCTTGATCAATCGGATCATAGGACTTAGTATGCAGGGCCCTGACCCACAGGAGTTTTACCCTAGAAAGACCTCAAACTGAACACTAGCGTAGAAGATAAAAGAAACTTATGGAGATGTCGAGAAAGGTATGAGAGGCTACAAGGTAGCCTCTATCCAGAGTGCCATAGTGCACCTTGCCTATCATCTAATCATGGGTAAGCTAGTTTGAAATAACATACCAACACAAGTGACTTGATTCGTAGTTGAACTCACAGGGAAGTGTGCTGAGGGACTACAGATGAATTGGGTGCAATACCTTGTAAACCAGTTAGAGCTTGATTGTAGAGAAGTACAAGACCAAGGGTATGAGTTCCACTTTAGTTGGTTGCTCATACTAATCGCTTTCATCACCTGGGAGCTACCAGAAGGTGCCACTTTTTTAGAGATCGAACCCTTCGAACCACTGTCCGCAAAGTTCTGTATGTTGTGTTACTCCAGGGACATGAACAAGAAGTGGCAGTTTAATGTCATCTTTCACACCTATTACAACCAATTGAAGAACGCAATCCAGTCTACACCATGCCTCACCCAAAACACACTTCACAAGTTTATACCTTTGATAAAATTCAGCATGGACCACCACTTCACCTATATCATAGTGCGTGTTGATGAGAACAAACAACAAATCTAGTCATACTACAAGTTGATAGAAGAAGACTTGGAGCAAATTACTAAGGACTGGTCGACGAATCTCCTTGTTGCAGCAGAACCTGCTGAAATTTCCAACATGGATAGCCCTAAAGCTATGCCAGATACACTTGGACCAAGCAAGACTAAGAAGGATTATGAAGCTCAAGATGTCCATAAAAAATCTACGAGGACCACTTTGATCTCACCTGTGCAGGGATGTGATGGTGAAGAACTAGGTGGCACAAAATTTGAGAAAAATAAAGGTGAGGTTACTCCGCCTAGAGAGGAGGAGGATCCCTCTAAGAAAAGGAAGATTACCCCACCAAATCCCTCATCTCGAAAGAAAACTAAGGCCACCTAGACTACGTTTAAGACTACCCTCATACTGGATGACTTCGACTTCTTAGTCACTATGCTAAATGATGCTTCACTAGAGATCGTAGAAAAGAAAGAAGTGAAGCAAGAGGAGGTATTCAGCCAAATCAAGGGTGAACTTCAAGAAGTGCAACAGGTACTCTAGTCTAGCCAAGTAGTTTCTACTGCACCCTTGACAATCGAAATAGAAGGAACAGGCAATGAGCCCACCCAATTACACCAGATCGTCGATAAAGTCGAAGCTCACCTTTGACAAGCTCAAGAAGACACAGCGCAAGTCACCCATGCTTTGACATAAGTACATAGCGCACTTGTAGAACAACAAAGTAAGGGAGAATAGGAAAAAAGTGCCCTGTAAGTGAAGTGGGATGAGGAAAAATCACAGTTACAACAGAGCAAGGACCATTTTCTAGTAGAGAAACTTGAAGTACATGAAAGGGTTCACAAAGCACTTCTCTCTATGATGGTCATAGAAGTGAAGATTAAAGAATGTGTCCCACAACAGGTGGCACAACTTGAAGAAGTAATCCAACAACTTCAGCAACGCATCGCATATCTATAACTTCGTACCATGCATGAGACTCCTCAAGAAATAAGATATCTAAGGGAGGCAACTGTTCACAACACAGTTGGCTGATTAAAAACCCTTTCCTTAGAATGCAAGTAGCTGAGTGCTAGAAGCGCCCAAACTTATGAGAACCTCACAGAGAATCCAAAGTTGTAGGCATTGGAGGCACAAATCCAAGAAGAAAATCATCACACATATACGCTATAGGAGCAGCTAAAGGCCTTGACCCCAGTCGAAAGAATGAAGAGATTTCCAAAACAACGCACCACCCAACAATAGGTACACACGCTTCAAAGTAAAGTGATGGAAGTCTCCCAATGACTTCAACCAATCCAAGAAAAGGCATGCCAATTGTTCATTGAATTTTAAATCCAGGGAGCCGAGCTTGAACAGGTTGTCATCACCACAGAACAATGCTTGGAAGGGCCAGTAAACGATGCAATGATCTAGAATTTCAATGAACAACAGGTTGTCACACTACAACAGGTCGAAGTAGCTCGAGCCAAGATCAAGGCATTAAAGGTGGAATTGATCAGACCAGAGTGACTTGGGATGAGTCACAAGTGAGTGTTGGGGGCCTGTTGGCCCTTGACTAAGTTTTGAGGAACACTTGGTCATGTTTGACCATTTTTGGACTTCGACAACTTGTCAAAGATGGAGCACCAGGAAAAGCAAAGATCATGGGATCTCAGTCCACTTTTGGGCCCCTTTTAGGGTTTTGGGTTAATGTAATGGGAAAGGGATGTTGGCCCATGGGTTTACCCATGCTTAGGCCCACTTTTGTAATGTATAAATAGAAGGATACACAATGTAATAAGTAGTATATATGATTTCCTAGTGCAATTGGTAGTGCATCTATGTTATGTTGAATAAGTTATGTGTGCAAATTGTGTAAGGCTTGCAAGGCTAAGTGCAAGTTACAGTGAGGTTGATATAGACAGCTAAGTGTTGTGACGCAAGGAAGAAGGATCTAGAAAGTTGTGCATATCTTCTGTCCTATGCGAAGAAGGGCTTTGGAGGATTTTTTCTTGTAACTGATTGAAGATGATAATAAAGAAGAAGATCTTGTGGACATAGCCCTAGGGTGGGGGTGAACCACATAAATATGTGTGTTATTCTCTGTGCTTTGATTCAATGTGTTTACCTTTTCTTATGCTATGTGCTTTGATATATCCACTTATGCTCTATGCTTCTTAGATATATATGATTGTTAGATCTGATGTGTATGAGGATGATTAGTGCTGATATTCTGGATCTGATCTGGGTTACTATGGTTAAGTGCTGAAATATTGTAGATCTGAGTGTACACTGCGAAGCTCTGTGCTGTCTGCGAATTATAATAAGGGTTGAATATTGAAGAATGATCAATGCTAAGTGCTCTGTAAATGAGATAATCATAGACCTGTGTCCCATCTAAGGTTGTAGACACCTGAGTCAGGCAACCACCACTGCATCTACCTTGCGTGAGACTTCATGTTCTTCACAGGTGTTGTCAAAAGGGCTGATAGTTAGGGATTTGTTGGTGTGATATTGAGAATTGAACCCTGGGTCTACCCCTATGCCAACAAGATGTTAAGAAATGACACAAAGTTCCAGTGGAATGACGAGTGTCAACATGGTCTAGATACCCTGAAGGAAAAGATGGTCACCACACCTATATTAGTATTTCCAGACTGGGAGAAGACATTCCACGTGCATGTAGATGTATTATCCATACACTTGGAGCTATTTTGGCACAGCTAAGAGTGAGAGACTTGGATCACCCGATAGTATTTGCAAGCAGAAAGTTATCTGACTCAGAACATAACTATAACATGATAGAAAGAGAAGGCCTAGCTATGGTCTATGCACTGTAGAAATTCAGAGATTACTTATTGGGGAAAAAATTTAACATTTTCATAGATCACTCAGTCCTAAAATACTTAGTCAATAAGCTAGTGTTGGGGGGCAGAATCTATCACTGGTTACTACTATTTCAATAATTTTACTTTGAAGTAATAGTCAAGCTAGGAAAATTGAATGCAAGACCTGACCACCTATCAAGAGTCGCCAATGGAGAAGAACCTACGAACTTGGAGGACAACTTTCTATATGCGTAGTTATTCTCAGTATAGATTGTTGATGAACACTTCATAGGTATCATTCAATACTTGAGCATAGGTACTATGTCACATGAATATAGCACCGCACAAAAGAAAAACCTAGTAGTCTGTGATGTCAACTATCAATTGATTGCGGGACACTTATACAAAATGGGTGTAGATAGAATCTTGTGAAGATATGTGTTAGAACATGAAATGCCAAGAGTTTTAGCGTAATACCATTAAGGAATAGTTGGAGGGAATTATGTAGGCAAATCTATTGCACAAAAGGTATTTCACGTAGGACTATGGTGGCCAACGATTCACAGAGACTCGAAGGAGTACTGTAAAAAAATGCAATGTTCATCAAAGGGTAGGCAAACTCAATAGAAGGGATGAGATGCCATTACGTTCACAAGTAACATTGTAGGCATTTGATAAGTGGGAAATCAACTTTGTGGGACCAATCAACCCACCATAGCTGTCATCAACCCACCACGGTTGGGGTAGGGGACTTTATTCACTATCATCACTCCATTTTTTCCACGACCATCATTCCATTTTTTTTTTCATTTACCATTTATGAACATTTCTTTTCCAATGATACTCTGTTGCACTTTTCTTCATAAGAATTGTTATACATATTGGCATGATTCACACATATACAAAAAAAATGGATTTCCGTACTCAGTGATGTTTTCCTTATGCACATTGATAGCATATATTTTCCAGTAAGAATATGGGAAAATTATTATCATAACAGCAAGAGAACAAATAACAAAATGAATGTTGTAAACACAAGAACCAAAATTCTTTATATTCATGGTTGTCACACAAGAACCAACCATAAGAAAAATGTCAGTTGTTACTCATGTAAATCTCATCCTGGAAAACATTCATTATCATCACTCAAAGCCAACATTCAGATGCCAAAATTTCTTGAGAAGATTCATGCATGGTTGCATGAGGACATGCAACAAGTTAAGTTGGGGGGCATGTTGGGGCTAAGAAATGTCCTTTTTTCATCCACCTTTCCCTTCATTATTATTCATATTTCATTGCCCCATTAACCTTTCATGACATCATTTCCATAAATATACTTGTGTTTCACCTTATTGTTCTCCACTTTATTCATTTTAGTATTTAAAAAGAATTTGTGATTAAATGTTATAAAATTGACATGTTTTCATATATATCTCAAATATGTGTGATCTCTGTAATGTGTAGGAATATGTGAAGGATTAATTCAAAGGAATTCTTGAATACTTCCGCCACCATTTCAATATTTGAGGAGATAATTCAAGCCCATTCCAAGGAGAAGATCAGGGAGATTTGGTTGGAATATCTTATCCAAGATATATGAGAGATATGTGAGAGGATATGTGTGAGTTTATGAACCCCGGGTTGACAAATTAGATAGTTGGGAAAGTACTACAACTCAATTAATACAACATTATTTTGGCCCAATATAAAGACTGTCGTTCCCTTGTCACGATTGTTGTTCCTTTTGTTGTTCATTTGAATATAACGATTGTTGTTCCTTTTGCTGTTCATTTGAACGGAATGATTGCTGTTCCTTTTGTTACTATTGTTGTCCCTTTGGAGGATGGGTATTGAAAATGGAAGGTAAGAACCTACGTAGGAGACAAGTAAAATTATTATGCCAATGCCTACCTTTGGATGATGCATAGAGGTTATATTTTAGGACATCTTTAGAGCCCAACACACCCAAAAAAAGAATAGGAGCTAGGTACATTATCACCGCGACATAGTACCTAACAAGATGGGCGGAGGCCACACCAGTGATGGATTATAGTGCATAAACAACACACTTTTTATTTGAACAAGTCATTACTCGATTTGGGTGTCCAATAATTTTGATGAGTGACCAAGGCACACACTTCATAAACAACACCATCATTGTGATGACTGAAGAGTTTGAAGTCCATCACCAAAAGAGAACACTATATCACCCACAGGTGAATGGAATAGTGCAAGCATTCAACAAACTTATGGAGAATGTGTTAACAAAGATCTGTAATGTTAACATGGACAAATGAGACCTCAAATTACCAGTAGTATTATGGGCATACAAGACTATGCGAAAAAAAATTGATAGGGCACACACCATTAATTAAATTGGTCTATGGCAAGGAAGCAATAGTTCCATTAGCATTTTTAGTACCAAGATTGCGCGTAGAAACAATTACACAAATGACAGAACGAGGCACAATACATGAGAAAATAAATCAGTTAATGACCATGGAGGAAGAACGGATCCTAGCATGATTCCATCAACAAGTTCAGAAAGCAAGAGATAAATCTTGGCACGATAGACACATCGATAAGAAAATGTTCAAGGAAGGATATATAGTACTGATATATGAAAACAAATTGTTTCAACACCCGAGAAAGCTCATAATGCATTGGCTAGGACTGTATGAAGTAAAATATGTCACAGATGGAGGAGTTGTACAGATAAGAGACTTATCAGGAATAGAACTCATAGGGATGATTAATGGGAGCTGATTGAATCTCTACAAGGACAGTTGACCAGCCATCGCGTAGTAAAAAAAAAAAAAGGTATATCGAAAGAGAACCAAAAGGAGCATGGTGTGCTAGAGATAGGAAGGGCATGCTCACTTAGGTGAGGAGAAGGACAACAATCACATATAAAGGGAAATAAGTGGTAAAAGGAAATTTGACAAAAGAAGTACGACAAGACAACGTTAGGCAGGATTGAAGGTCAAAAAGGACCGATGGGACATCACATTAATCACGCTAATTGGAGTTAGAAAAGAAGGAGTTATGGAAAGTATGAAACCATCGGAGATGCATTGAACCGGTAATTAAGGTGCATTAAACCCATAATCAAGGAAGAGTCCTCAACAAGATTCATGGGAAAGCCATACAACGCATGGACATGGGAGCCAATAGTCTATTCAAAAAAAGAGAACAAACAAAGAAGGACAGAGGCTAAAGAGCATAGTGCAACTTCACAAAGATCATAGAGACCGTTTGAATCCAACAAAAAATTGACATTCACCACCATGGCACTGCCCAAGCAAGAAGAAGCGAGCCAGACTTCTAGAAAAACTAGAGTTCAGACCAAGTCACGAGGACAGGCGGAAGAAGGTGGACAATAGCCACCAGAGATCGTCGATATTGACAAAATCCCATCTCCAGAAACAACACCGGTAAACCCTACACCCATACTGGATGAAATCCAACAACTAGCACTGGAGGGCACGAATATGGATATACCAGTGGAAATACAGGAGCCACAGAACCAGGAAACAAAAACCCTAAAGGAGGTGCAACTGGAGAACATCTAAGCAACGTCGAGAATTAATGGAGCGACGCTGAGTTGGGAGTCAACATTTGAGACAGATGAGTCGCAGATGACCATATCAGACCACCCAACATAAGGGATGGTCGAAGATGCCTCAGATTGGTCAGAATGGTATACATAGGAACAACCGTAAGTCCCTGGAAATTCGAGCTAGCCACCACCGGCGAAGAAAGACAAGATACAGATACCCAGGTCACCTCGCAAGAAACCTGCAATATAAATTGTTCTATCACACATACAAGAGGGGGTATAGGTAGGACAAGACACGCTAGGATATATAGGGAAGCTCAAATACTTTGACCACGATGTAGCTGGTGAAGAAAAGTTCCTGGAACTTGCGAAGAGGATAGTCTTACAGACTACATGCATACATAAGGTTGGGGAACCGGTCGATCAACCTTCCAATAGGAAAATAGGTTGGAGAAAATAGGAATTTTAGGTCTGTTGTGTTAGCACTAGAAGTTACCTTCATATTGAGTTGAAGGTAAGCCCAGTACCCATCAGTTTATATGTCACAATGAATGATTAAAGGGGGTAAAATGGGCACAAACTCAAGATGATATTGTTTTAACTTGGAAAAATGGACCAACATGCACACGTAGTGAGGTATTGATTAAATTCAGTCAGTAAGATGTATTAAGGGTGAGTAGGAGGAAGAACTAGTGAGGAGAGTGTATAGGTCTTCTTTGGACATCAGATCTTCTAGTAGCCCAAGGAGGAAAAACTCAGAAGGAGGAAGTTTTAGGAACCGAAGAACGTTAGAACATGGCTGCAATCAAACATACATCACAATACTATTAAAACAATCCATGTGAATCCTTCAATCATGGATACTTTAGTATCAGAGGCAAATAGGATGAATAAGAGAGTTGAATTTCATTAAACAGGAAGTCTCAAATCAAATACATAAGCAGAGAACCAAAAGCTTCATCAAAAGTTTACAATACGGGAGCCTAGCTCAACCATCGACCATAACAAAATATCAAAATTACATCTTTATACTCAGACATGATTACCACTACTAGAAGAGTGATCAAGTCATGCATTGAAGTCTTTACGTATGAAACTTCCATGCAGAATGTTCATGCATCCTTCTGTTAGACACGATCTTCTTTCATCTATACCTTTTCTGTCAGACTGCACATGCAATTCTTTATCAGATGCATTCTCAAGCTTGCCAGTCCTTTCTGTATTTCCATTTATGGGAGGAGATGATGTTTCAACCACCTCCTCCAACTTCATTAACCACCCACATTGGGATTAGGCTAGGCCTTAGTCAACTCCTGCATCTGGAAAACATGTTGGTCTCACTCTGAAGCTGTGCCACTAAGATCCTCGCTGGATGCTGATTGGGAAGAGGACGTGGAGGAGGAGGGGTGTGAGTGGTCAGTGGATACACGACATGACAGAGATGACATAGAGGGGAAGTGAAAGACACATGTTGGTATTTGAGAGGGGAGATGTGAAAATGGGAAGGGGACAGGTGAGCAAGTGATGTGAGTGGAGGACAGGTGTCGGAGGGAGAGAGGGAGGTAAGTGGAGGCAATAAGCGGTCTATCTCATAGGGGGGGGGGTCTAAGTTGATGAGAAAGTGACACGTTGGTGGGGGGCCCGTGCCAGAAAACCATCAAATTGGACCCCACACATTAAAGGCAGAAGATTGGGGGGGGGTCTGATATGGACTGTGGGCCATAGATCTAAGCACACTATGCTCAACCACTCAAATCTATGTGTACCTTATCACAACGTGCTAAGAGGTCAAATCACTCCTCCTGAATTTGGATATAACACATTTTGTGGGTTTTTAGCCTGATTTCCTTTATTTTTTTGCCAAGGGGTAAATTCCTAAGGGAAAAACCTCCTTTACAAACATATGTGCTAACATGTTGGACCTACCACATTTTGGCAGAGGTCAACACGTGACCGCATGTGTAAAAAATTTGTTAGCATTTACGCATGGCAGGGACATATGATTGGATAAGCTCATCTCAATAGACGTTCATCTTATCGTGAAGATAACAAGGTTACCAATTCAGGGTATGGATCCCGCACAGTTTCTGGATGACAAAGACATGGAGAAAACACTAGCCAAAGAGATGAATAAGAAGTATGGAACCGACAGAGGGACAAGAGGGATCAACATTAAGAGGATCAATGATGTCGTGACACAATTGGGAGAGAAAATCTTGGCCTGTAAGATGCTAAGAAAATGTCTTAGGGAGGAAGTTCTAGCTGGAGTTGTCACAGTTGTAGCTCAATGCACAGAAGGCACCACAGTGAGATGGGCACCATACCTCTTGAACTTATTTCTGGATGACTGCAAGGATGCGTAGGATCTAGGAAGAGAGTTTCACTACTCATGGCTGATCACATTGATAGCCTTCATGGGATGGAAAGAGCCAAGATAAGGTATGAAGGATCCTGATAAGCAGTGGCCATAGATGCACTATTGTATCACAGAGGGTGACATCGACATGGTCATTAGTGAATGGGATGATGAATGGAGGATTCCAGCCATCACCCAGGATATGATGGAAGGAACAACAGAAGAAGAGGCAGGGCAAGAAGAGACCCAGCCAAAAGAAATCCAAGTTCCCAAGAGATGAAGAATGGGCCAGGGAAAGACAACAAAGATAGACAAAGGGCCAACGAAGACAGGGCCCTAGAATGGAAAGAAAGATAAGACACAGCTGGCCAAGGAGCAATAGAAACAGGCTGAGCCCACGCAAGAGACCATAGTAAATCCCAACCCATAGGAACCGGGGGGAAACAAGAGGCCAACCATGTAGCTAGGAGGCACGCGCAAGAAATCAAAGGCCAAAAGGACACTTCCAGAGTATATGATCATAGACGATCATGGAGATATGATAGCCCGAATGGTCTAGGACTATCTATCCAAGGAATTCGACCATGCTACGCACCACAAGGATAGGATTGAAGAGAAATTGGTAGACATGTGAAAACTCCTCAAGCAAATCGGGGAAGGGAAGCCAACGAGAAGTAGGGGAATCGAATCATCAGCACACCAGATAGAAGGAAGAGTCCAAGAAGAACACGATTCAGTCTAGGAAATATTGCAGCCACATGTAACATTCCACATCACCCCTAGTATGCTATGCATGGACAAAATTGTGGGGCAAACACCCTTGAAGGAATTAAGCCAAATCCAACTAGTGTTGACGAGGATACCAGCTAGGGCACTACATAGGTTGTAGGTTAACATGAACCATGAGGTACAGTCTCGAGCACACAAGGAATTAACTGAATAAAAGTATGCAAGGAAGAAATAGGACATTCTAGAAATAGTCTATGAGCAGGCTAAATATGAGACCCAAAAGGAAAGGGACCGCATAAAAGGATTGGAGCAGAAAGTGGCAGGAACTTACGAGAATATTCCACAGGCTGTGCAGAGAGAGGAAATCATAGCAATAGAAAATATTGATCAGATTGTGCATGCAATTGATCAATATTAGAAGGAGATAAATAATCTCCAGGAACAACTCACACCAACCACTCCACCAATAGTTAAGGATCAAATGAAGTAAGAAGCAACAATGCAGTTGTAGAAGATAAAGCATCAAGTCATCACAACAACTTACTTTTTTGATAAAGTAGCACAACTTTGGACTAGCTTAGAGGAGGATCAAAAGGTCCAACATTGGGACAAGGAAGAAGAAAGGATCAACGTAGCGATCCAAGAGATCAAGTAGAAGCAGAATATAATACCAATCACAGAATGTGCCAAAGGGATGCAGGACATGAAGAGATTGTACGCAGAGCTAATTGTTGCACAAATGCAGAAATAGGAGCGACATGATCAAATGGAACCATTGCAAGAACAGGTAGAAAAAGTTCTATCACAAGCAGAGGAATCCAAGGAACATATAACACAGACCCAGGCAGAGTGTGTGGAATTGATCAATGATGACATTGTGGTCCATACAATGGACACACTAAAGTAGAAGACTATGCAAGCAAAGACATAGGCAACAGAGTTGAAGTAGAAGTTCCAAGCGATCACCAAGGAGATCGAGGAAGCACACAAAGGTTATATGGCTCGGGAAGACCCACATGTCAGTGTTGGGGGCCTATTGGAGGTAGGCCAAAGGCAAAAGTGGAAAAGCAATGTGTTTTTGGGAAATAAAGCATGCACGAGCAATGCGACAGCTAGAAGGAATCACAACATGCACGCATGCAAGGAATGAAACAAATGGAAGGAAGAAAAACATGCACGCATGGGAGGAAGACCTAACGATGCTAGGGTTAGGGTTTTGGTAATGGATTGTAAATGATTAAGGATACATAAGCATATAAATAGCGATACATAGGTATCATAGGGGGTTGGATTTTGTGTT
Source organism: Picea engelmannii (assembly GCA_009831015.1). NCBI lineage: Eukaryota > Viridiplantae > Streptophyta > Pinopsida > Pinales > Pinaceae > Picea > Picea engelmannii. The sequence continues at coordinate 230,657 of ML785144.1, forward strand.
GTTCAGTTCTCTTCAGAGTATTATTATGTTATTGTAGTTACACATGAGTTGATGCGAGAGGTAATTTTTTTCTATAATACCTATTCTATATAAGCTAGTGAGCTAGAGAGGACGAGGGAGGGTAGATCTTGAGGGTTAGATTGTAGGCTGTGGAGCCTGGTGTGATCTAGTCTGGTTCATCTAAGATATCACCCAACTAAGAAGAGTTGTAAGCACGCGACACTGTAGATTCGAACATAATATAATAAAATAGCTGAGAGAAAAATACTTGTGGATGTATCCCCAGGAGGGGGTGAACCATGGTAACATATGTGTTATGTGATGAATGTTTTCATAACTTATTGTCTGAAGTAGTTATTATTATTATGTTGAATGAATGAGTTATTCTATTTCTTGTTTAAGTGCTTTTGCGATATTAAGCGAATAAGCCTATGGATTTACTCCATAAGTCGCGAATAAAAGTATGTTGCATTGACCAGTCATAATAATGGTTTAATATTTAGTTGGATTATCTCACACTCAATCCTAGGCTGTAAACACCTGAGTATTACAACCACCCATTAAATCTATCTCAGGTGAGACTGCACAATGCATTTTGTGTGTTGCGTTGCTTTTTGGTTTACTAGGAGGGCCGATAGTTTTAGAGGCTTTGTTGGAAACCCAAACATACATGAACCCTGGGTCAATAAAGTCAGACAATATAGGAGAGAATTAACCAACATGTACCTTGTCTATGGAGTACCATTTTGGCTTGCCCAGAAGTTGTCCTTTCAACCCAATCTGCCAAAGTTGACAATGCCCCCATCTTGTATTTATGAACCTCTTTTGCAAATCTATATCTTCTACCAAATATACCTAAGAATTAGGTGCTAATTCCTCTATAGTAGGTATTCCCCTCTCCTTAGTTTCTTGATCCAAAATGGAAGGCTCATAGAGTTTCAAATTCTCCACATTCACTACTGAATAAATTTGCATGTTTGGGGGTAGACTAAGTCTATAGGAATTATCTCCCACCTTCTTAAATACCTCAAAAGGGCCATATTGTAGAGCCTTTATCTTCTTATGAGGACCCTGTAGTCTTTCCTTGTTCATATATAACCAAACTTTATCTCCCACTTTGAATGAATTATTGGTTTTGTGTTGATAATGTCCAGCCTTATAATTTCTTATGACTTATTTAATTTCTCTTGTACTTGCAAATGGATCCATTTAATATTTTCAAAAAATTTCTTTTCTTTCAATGCTTCTATTTTAATACCTTCCCTCATTCCTCCTCGATGTCCATAAACAACATCCAAGAGTGAAGGTGGAAAATATCCAAAGCAAGTTTCAAATGGGGACTTACCAATAAACATATGCAATGCTTTGTTATAAGAGTGTTGAATGTAGATTAAAGTTTCATCCCAAGTCTTTAGATTCTTATGACTATAACCCATCAAAAATTGTACCTATGTCTTGTTGACTACTTATTGTTGGATTACTGAGAGGGGGGGTGACTCAATAATGAGAAATCTTATGAATTTTAACCACAGTATATACTTTAACAATAATCAACATTAGCATTCAATATATCATCAACATGATAATCATAAACAACATCACATCACAATAGATACACAATACACAAAAATTTACATGGAAATCCAAATGGGATAAAACCACAAAATGATTTTCTTATATATCAAAAGAATACATTCATTGGAAGCACCAACTTCCGATTCTTTAGATACAACTAGAAGGAGGCTCCAACCTCTTGTTCTCAGGCTCCAACCTGAAGGAAGCTACAAATCCCTAAATTCTCTGGCTCCAATCAGAAGGAGGCTACAACCCCCTGAGTTCTCCAGCTCCAATCGGAAGGTGGCTACAACCACCTATCCTTTCCCTGTCCAATTGCCATGTAATATAAATGTAGACCAAATGTCGCTATCACAATATATTCCAGTGTCACTATCACTCTATATCTGTCACTATCAATCTATCATTATCACTATCACTATCATTTCCTCATCAACCTATATCTACTCGTCAACCAACTAACACCTGTACCATACCATGCATCAACTGTATACCAACATGCATAAATCATGAACCAAATATAAATCAATAAAGAATAGTGAATCATGAACTAGAGAATCAACCATGTGTAACCTATACCATATACCATACCATCAACCATATGCAGATCTGTAACATATAATCAATGAAGTAGCTCAAAGAACCAATGCATTCCCCTCATGCATAAGCCAATATACAACATGAATGTGACTCAACCATATCAAATCAAAGATGATATCTATAAGAACCATGGCATGTGTTGAACCATATATGAGAGTGCTCCTCACTCAACCAAGCAACCAATATATACCATATCCAAATACCAAATCAACCATACCAAGTATGCCTCAAGCATATGTAACAAACCCAACCCCTTGGAGGAATATTTAAGGGATGGGGCATCGAAGTTTCACTTTTCCTTGGTTCATTTCCTATCCCTTACTAAGAAAAAACCTCTTCTTCTGCTCACCTGAGGTTTACATCTCATACTACACGCTTAAACTATCTAGCGGGGTCATCCTCATGACCTTAGGATGAAAATTGGGAGCTAAAAGTTTTCTTAGTGAAGGTTTTAGGACTTCAGAACTCCTGAACTTTGGGATTCCCAACGGTGTTGCATGACATTCCTCTCGAAGGATGAATTCTTAGATCACCGAACAACGAAGGGAATCAATGGTCCACATCATCCGCTGAGATCCTATAGTTGAAAAGGGGACTTCAGGATTCAGAGATATTTACCGCTCCACCATGCAATATCCCCGGAGTACCAAACTGGAAAATTTATGAGGGGCCTTGAGATTTCTCCACATGACCTTGGCCATTCGACGATCGACAATTGACATTCTATGTTGAACATTAATGTTTGGTGATCGATGTTGAATGTTCGATGTTCGATGATCGGTGATTGACGTTGAACATCTCTCCATTATACTATGCTCCAAATATCCTGAACTCTCGAAGTCTCGGTCACATCACCAACCACTTTGGCCAAGCAGGAACGAGCCGAAAGTTGACACATGGAGAGGGACATGGGTGACACATGTCCTCATTAGGGGGTGACATGTGTCATGCTCTAATATCCATAAGGGGTCTGTGAATCGTCCATATCCGGGTGACATGTGGCATGCGTAATGTGGGTCCATGTCACCTTGAATGACGTTAGGATGCCACGTCATCTTGGAATGATAGCTTCCCAACCCTTGAATCTCATAGTCAGTAAGAGTTCACGTAGTCCTTGGATCCACAAAATCCATTACTTCGGGGTTTCAACCTTCAGGAAGTTAGTGGTGTAACTTCCTCATTTTCCCTGGAGCGGTCAATGTCAATTTTATCTCAAGATGTATCCAACAACCATGGGAGATCTTGAAGGATCCCTGTATCTATGATCCACATTAATTCACCATTCTGAGCTTCGGGGATTTGGGTATTAACATTACTCCACTCTCCCGAAGTGGAACTTTGAAATTTTTTCCTTTGCATAGATCTGACGGTTGAGGGAGGTCTCGAAGAGTTCCTCGATCTACGACCCTTATCACTTCTATTAGGATCCTATAAATAATAGGAAATCAGTGTTTTGACTGATATCTATTTCAGGGATAAAGCAAATTTCTCATGGCGCATAGTGAAAATGCAAAGTTGACAAAAGGCTATCAACACCTCTCCAAATATGTCACAGAATAAATGGTGGCTACATGTTTTGTTCCTAGATCAATTTTGGAGAAATTATTCATCAAAGAATGTGGTTTAAGAAATATTATGGTTCAGGTAAAAAACTGCTTTATGATAGGGTTTGTTTACTGAAACAAAACTGGTCATTTTTCATATTGGATTCAAATAGGTTCTTGGGCCTTGGTTTTATTTTTAATATCGAATCCTTGTAAGTTCTTGGGGGCCATGCTTCTTTGCCTTTTTTTCTTATTATGAGGAAAAACAGACTCTCGAGCTTATTATAGAGACATGGCCATTATTTAAAAAAATTAAAAATAAAATCGTTTGAAAATATATATTGGCCGAGGGCCAATGACATGGCCATTATTTAAAAAAATTAAAAATAAAGTTGTTTGAAAATATTTATTGGCCGAGGGCCAATCTCCAATCAAGCATAGGTACCTTCATCAACACATAAACCAAGAGTCAGCACAAAACATATGAATGTCAAGGACCACCGCCCAAGCACCTACACCAAGTCATATGGGAAAGGATCCCCAAGAGAGGCATAATATGCTCAATGTGTTGATGCCTATTGGGGATGTTGATGTATATCAATACTTCAAAAGAATTTCTCGGCTCAAATGTGGGATATATCCCATCGAGCTAATTAAAAAGAGGCACCAAATTTAAACCCTAACACCATGTGCTAAGAGGAAATATGTAGGTGTTGAGTAGAACAGTTCAGAGGTCGGTTTCTATATTGAAGGTGTCGACAATATTCAAGCAATTGTTCAAATTGTTCAAACTGCATGTCAGAGACAAAGGTGCGTCGAATCACGAGGAGCATTGACGCGATAATAAAATCACCAAAGCCGAGCTCGAGGAAGTACATATTTCAAGAATTTGTTTTTGAAACTTTAGATGAGAAGGACGCATAATAGGAGTGCTCCGAATAAGGGATGGTTCCTGAAATGTTCGAAATGCTTGTTGTTCAAAGATATGGTCACCATGAAAGTCACAGGTACCAGAGGTTAAGCTTGCAGGTGTGACCAGATGCCAAATTTTCACAGGTTTTTGCAGATATTATTTAAGTCACGTTACAATGTTGCTCGACACATGCCAAGGTGTAGCAGATTTCAGTCAGGGTGATGCTGTCTGGTAAGATGGGGAATTGGCACATCCAGTTGAAAAATCTATGATCAAATGTAATTGGAAACGCTTGAATTTGAATCTCGCACTCGAATCTAAAGCCCGATCATCGCCTTCTCGAATAAATGGCCCATACGAAGTACCACACCCTCCGCCCTCTAAAACCCACCTCACGATACCACGCTCACCTCCACCTCTCCATTAACTCATCATTCTTTGTATTTCCTGTCCTGCGTCTAAAGTTTTCACAGTTACGACCGAATTGAAACTCATTGACTGCCAATGCCATGATTTGGTTATAAATGCCAACCAAAAAACTTGATCAAATGCTCAAATGATACAAGTGACAGGTATAAAGCCAATTTGCATGGAAGTCATCAAGTAATAGCAAGAATTCAAAGGAAAGTTTTATACAGAGGTGATAAATGTGTCGAGTAGGGAATTAACAAATCAAGGAAACATGCTTTCCTTATTTTGTAAAAACATAGGAAGGTCAAATTTGTTACATATAGTCTCGATATTGATGGCACTATATTGTCTCGATTCTGGTGAGAAAAATACTTAGACCTATGAAATCATGGGTTACCATGCTTGGCTATCAACAAGATTTATAGAATCCGATGTGCCTATAGAACGCTAAATAAGAGGAGATTGCTCAACGAAATTATATGCGAACTTTGGGTGGCCAACAATCCAAGCAAACTCCCAAGATGGCCGTATGGATACGATGGGGGATTTGGTCATTATTAATGAGCATATGAATGATCACATTAAGCATGTCCAGTTAATTAATCGGGAATCAAGTTCAACGGCATTCGCCAGGTGGCAGATAGACATCCCATATTTTATGCAACAAATTTGTTCCAAATATGATTCGAAAGGACATAATTGGCCGAGATCGAATCCCGGGAAGAAATTAACATATTTTCAGGCCAAGAAATTATCTTGAGAAAAGAGTTACCTGGATAAGCGAGCATTAGTTATTAAAGATCAACATTTAGCAACTGATTTTTATTAAATTCCAGATCTCAGGGCATAAATAAAGGGATTTGTCTCCAAAAAACAACCAGCATTCAAGATATCTTTTGCAACTTTTTCTTTTGGTTTTATATATTTGATTTTATTTCCAGTGAATCAGAACCATTATGGAATTGGTTGTTTTATTATTTTCATCCTTCGTAAGGAAAATTGATTTTAATTTTCAGCAGGGAGGAAAAACAGTGATATATGATGAAGTGGCGAAGTATTCAAACTGTCAAGATTATCTAATATAGAAATCAGTAGGTTATCCAACATTTTCAGGTGGACAAACAGAACAAAAGACATATGTGGCAGTAGAGATCCCAAGCTATTAGCATCCGAACCATCAGTCAGAAGATAAGAATAGATCCACTATTGTAGGCTGTAGGAGTTCGACTCATAGGAATGTGATGTGGCCATTAGCTTCTATATATTAGATCAATTCGATGTAAAATGGGATAGATTTTTGGTTCGACTTGGAAGGAAGTTGTTTCTTTTTGCTGGACTATGGGCCTTGCTATTCTAGAAGGTTTTGTCTATAATCTTTGAATGATCAATAAAAAATAGGCAAGTTGTTGACAGGATTCTTGTGTTGAGGTGTTGGTGGCATTTCTTTTCTCTGTTAAGTGTTTTTCCAGTTATCATTTCATTTGTTTTAAAATTCTTATTGTCAAAGGAGAAATAATAGAGCATAATTTATTGGATAAATACTCTGCATCTATTCTTTGATAATCTTTATGTTTCTCTTCTAAAAAGACTAGTTTAGGAATTCTTAAATGCTCCTTTGCTTGGATTTTTTCTCCCCTATTTCTTCCTCATTCGACACCATTAAAACTTAATTCAATCCAACATTTCCACTACCTTGCCCTGTGTAGGAGATTTGTCTAGATATGAGAGCGAGTAATATATTTAAGTGCAAATACCATTTGCCCAATGGTCCTCCTTGTTGTCCCAACCCAACCATTTAAAAACCCAAAACCGCAATCCCTCACAACTAGCCTAATATCCTATTCCAAACCAAGCTAAATCATACAGAGAGAGCCCTCTCTGAGTCTTGGAGGGCTAGATCCAAGACTCCAAGCAGTTGAAACAGTTACCTCTGTCAATTTCTCCCGCAGCCTGAGAAATTACAGAGTGATAACAACTTCATCGCTCCGAAATTTAGAAACTTTGGCATTGAACCACCTCTATCCTCCCAAAGTGGTCAACATCGAGCTAACCTTGGCAGGGATTCGACGGTTAGGGGAGCTCTCGAAGGATCCTTATAACTATGGTTCTTGTCTCTTCAGGACTTCAAATTTCATAGAGATCGATGTCTTATTCTTTCTATTCTCCCAGAGTAGAACTTTGTCGAAGTTCCCTTGGCGTAGATCTGTAACACCCATGTTTCCCCTAGTTTGTAAATATAACTATATCGGCCTATGGAAAACTCAATATGTATGAATGTTGACTTGATGAAACTTTGTATGAAAGGTCAATGAATGTATTTTGTGTCATTAATAGAAAATGGATAAGTGTTGCATGACTGTTGAAAGAGGGGTTTACCAAGAGAGACCACAGATTCTATGAAAGATATGGTGAGGGGAACCTAGAATGGTTGAGATAAACCTCGCCAAATCAGTACTTTGCTGGATTCAATTTCTCAGGACCAGAATAGTCCTTTGACCCAGGAATGAATTACCAGTCAGGTTGGTAGGTGGGAAGACCTCTTCAAGAGTTAATGAGGGGATGGGAAGGGCACCCATCCATAAGGATTTTAGACCTAACCACAAACTAGGGAATTTAGGCCAAAAGCAATCTTGCCGAGGAAGAAAAGAAAGGAAGGTGTGGTGGGTAGAGGAAGACTGTGAAGAGTGAAGAGACGAGAGACTGAGCTCTCAGGTTCTAGGAAGAACTGTGAAAAAGAGTGTGTTCTGGTCATAGGAAATAGAGACTGACTCGAGAGAAGAAGAGTAACATTCGTCCCTATATATGAGTGAGTCGGGAGAAGGAGAGTAACCTTTGTCCCTATCTATTTCTATGCCGAGAGAAGGAGAGTAACCTTCGTCCCTAAATTTCATTAAGTTGAAAGAAAAGATTCAATATCAAAGCATCGTGGTCTATCTCAGGGGTGGCCAATGGTAAATCTATTAAGAGTGACTGAGCCTATGGTTGGGTAGAAACGAACACCCCTTTCAGCAGTTGCATCACGTCTTCTAGTTCTGATAAGTGTTTTCATACTTTGTGTATTGAACTGAAATAATGGATGAATGCATGGGTTTATATATATCTGTATATATAAATGGTTTTTATGTGGAATGGTCATGATGTGTGTAGGCATTCATCTCCTTGTGAACTTATGCTTCTGACTGATAGTATGTATACCCCAGCTTATCCCTTGAGGCTTCTTGGGACAAAATCCTGTAAGATGACCAAAATAGGGGATATCATTTCAATCTGAACCTATCCGTCTGAAGAGGATACCTCTTTTAGACTCCTTGCTGTGTGACTAGGATTTTAGGCCCAATTCCTTAACCATTTCATGATAAATCTCAAAAAGGATAGCGAGGTTCAAGCTTGGAAAGGGGAGATCTCTTCATTTGGAAGACGAGTTGACGGGATCCATTTAGAAGAACCCATATGACTAACACTTAGGAACCTTAGGCTAAGCCCGAGGGACCTACGTCCTCCTGGCTTTAGAGCTCCAAAATTCTGGGACTTCAGAGTATGAATGAACTTAACAGCCTTATAATAGCTGAAGGTAACCGAGACATTCAGTTACTGGAAATGAAGGGTTTCCCTAGTGGTTAGGTGAACCTATCTAACCTTCTAAACTGAGATCCAACTCCCCATCATGAAGTAGTACGAGCCACCAATTGAGAATGTTCGGAGGTCCCCTCAGCCATTGGATCTACAACAAGAAGACTTTGATGAAGTTCTACTTCGGGAGAATAGATATGTTATAGCATAAAACTCTCCGAACGCTAAAGTTGTGAAGTAAAGGAAAGCCGTAGATTTTGGGAAGATCGTTAGGAACCCCACCTACTATTCGATCATCCAGGAGGAGGGATCCACAAATAGTACTTTGGTGAAGTCCTGCTTCAGGAGAATGGAGTGGTAGTGAAGCCAAAACTCCTGAAGGCCGGAGCTGCGAAATGACCAGGGCCGCTGATCTAGGGATCCTTCGGGTTATTTCCTAGCCGTCTGATCTATGATGAGGTCATCTCAGCGTTTACATATTCGGGAGAATGGAGTGGCAGTGAATCCAAAACTCCCGAAGGCTGGAGCTGCGAAGTAGCATAGACCATGGATCTAAGGATCCTTCAGGACCTCTCTCAGTCGTCGATATGCAGGGGACGTGTGACACTAGATTCTTTAGTCCATAGAATTGGTACTTCGGGGGAATTGAGGCATGGTGTTTCAATAAGCTTTGAAGCCCGAAGTAACAAGAGTTGTTGATCCAAGTGTTATGTGTACGTACCTTGTCTTTGATATTGGAGGGCATGAAATATGATCAGTCTGGAGTGATGTGGCATAATGACATCATCCATGGTGACATGGACCCAAGTTTGACGTGCCATGTGTCACCTAGATTCGTGCATATAACATACCCTATATGTTAAGAACCAAATATCAATATAGCATAGAAAAACCTCAGAATAAGTACTCAACGCCTTGAAAAAGAGAGAATTTCAGATAATAATCCTCTTTGAGGGGGAAACCTCCTTTTACCCCACATAAAATGTTCAAGTACAAGATGATTCCAAATGAAAATGTCTCATTGGTATATATAGGAGACTAGGAGGTATAATTACAACTATTGAAGTAAAGACGACATAAATAAAATAACATTACTAATGTAATATGCCCCAATTAAGGGGTAATGAGCCAATATTAGGGCTTAACATGCCCCTCCCCTTGAGACAAGTGTTTTCCACAATGCTTGAGTAACTCTGGATGCTTTTGTATAAAAGACTCATCTTCCCAAGTGGAATCTTTAGCCGATAGTTTCCTCCATTTAATGAGATACTCTGAAATGGATCTATTCCTCAGCTGGCGAATTCTTGTGTCAGTGATGGATTCAGGATCCAATATGATTTTTCCTTCCTTGTCAAGTTCTAGCAATATAGTTTGAACTGGGATCTTGTCACCTATAACCTTCTTTAAGCATGAAACATGGAAAAATGGGTGTACTCATGAAGATGCAGGCAACTCCAATTTGTATGCCATAGTACCAATCTTTTGCAACACCTTATAAGGGCCATAGTACTTTTGTGATAATTTATTATGCTTCTTGGCTTGCTTGAGGGACATCTGTTTGTATGGTTGTAGTCTTAAGAACACCCAATCCCCTACTTCAAAATTTCTTTCACTACGATGTTGATCTGCTTGTTGTTTCATGTGATTTTGTGCCATGGTTAGGTTGTCCATTAAGATTTGGATAACTTGTTGTTGATGCTTGATGTGATCTTCCACCACTTGAACCTTATATTTTTCTTTTAGAGAAGAAGTGATGGAAGGAGGGTGGTATCCATAGAGTGCCATAAAGGGTGTCATTTTTGTTGCAGTATGAAAGGAAGTGTTATACCACCATTCTGCCAAGGGTAACCATTTGAGCCATTGTGTTTGTTTATCAAAGACAAAGCAACGAAGGTAGCCTTCCAGACATTTGTTCACTATCTCGGTTTGTCCATCAGATTGAGGATGATAGGATGAGCTATGAGCCAATTAAGTACCCAAACAAGCAAATAATTCTATCCAAAAATGTCCAGTAAAGATGGGATCTCTGTCACTTACAATAATCTTTGGGCTGCCATGTAGCTTTTGCACTGTCTCCATGAATGTGGTGGCAACTGTACTAGCTTTGAAGGGATGAGAGAGTGCACAAAAGTGTGCATACTTGGTCAGCCTATCAACAATCACCATGATGAGACTCTTTCCTTCAGACTTCGATAACCCTCTGATGAAATCCATGGAAACCTCCTCCCAACACTGACTTGGGATGGCTAATGGTTGTAAAAGACTCGGGGTCTTAATTGTTTCCACCTTATTTTGTTGGCAAACCAAAAATTCTACCACAAACCTTTGAACATCAGTTTTAAGGCCATCCCCAAAAAAATCCTTCTTGACTCAATGGTAGGTTTTCAAATATCCCGAGTGCCCTCCTACTGGAGAGATGTGCAATTCCAATAGTACCTATTGTTTGAGTTAGGAGTTCTTACATAATTATAAGCAATCTTTGTACCATAGTGAATCATTTTTCCATGTAAATTTATCTGATGCAGTGGAATCCTACTGCAACCTTTGAATGAGAGTCCACACTTTTTCATCATTCTTCCATTCATCCCTTGCTTATATTATCCAATCGGGTTGTATGATTGAGATAGCACAGAGAAAGGCCTCAACATCTTCATCCTTTCTTGCGAGTGCATCTGCCACAACATTTTTCTTCCCCTTTTAATAGACGATTTCAAAATCATAATCCAATATCTTGGTTACCCATTTTTTTTGTTCTTCTGAAGATAGTCTTTGCTCCAAGAAGTATTTAAGACTATCATGATCTGTTTTGACCTTGAAGTGCCTACCTATTAGGTAAGGACTCCATTTCTTCAATGCATGTAATATTGCCATCATTTCCTTCTCATAAATGGGTTTGTGTAAGTCCTTTCCCTTGAGTGGTCATCTTTCAAAAGCCAGGGGCCTTCCTTCTTGCATTAGGATGGCACAAATTCCATTTCCCAAGGCATCACATTCCACAATAAAGGTTTTTGTGAATTATGGAGTGGTCAATACAAGAGATTTTCACATCACCTCTTTAAGTTGTTCAAAAGCTTTAGTTGCCTCTGGAGTCCATGAAAATGCATCCTTCTTAGTTAGTGTCGTTAAAGGTGCTTCCATTCTTCCATAGTGCCGAACAAACTTGTGGTAGTAACCTATCAAACCCAAAAATCCTCTAAGATTCTTCAATGTTTTGGGAATCAACCAGTCCATAATGTCCTTAATATTGTTAGGGTCTACCTTGACACCTTCATGAGATACAATATGACCCAAATACTCTACCTCCTTTACTCCAAAGAAACATTTGGATGGTTTGGCATATAGTTGTTGCTCCTTTAGTAGTTGTA
>ML785144.1:242684-252805 GCA_009831015.1 Picea engelmannii
GGCTTGAAAATGGAATTCATCAACCCTTGGAATGTGGAAGGTGCATTTGTAAGGCCAAAAGGCATGACCACAAATTCATAATGGCCTTCATGAGTTCAGAATGCTATTTTTGGGATATCTTCTTCCTTCATTCTAATCTGATGTTACCCTGAACGAAGATCCAATTTTGTGAAATAGATTGCTCCATGTAGTTCATCTAGCAATTCATCAATGACGAGAATGGGAAACTTATCTTTAATAGTGATCTTGTTGAGCTCTCTATAATCTGGACACATGCACCATGAGCTATCTTTCTTGAATACCATTACCACTAGTGCAGAGTAAGAACTTTGGCTACGTCTAATAATGCCATCCTCTAACATTTCTTCAACCATGCACTCAATTTCACTCTTCTGGGCATAAGGGTATCTGTATGGACTGATGTTAGGAGGAACACTCCTAGGAATTAGGTAAATTTCATGATCATGATTTCGAGTGGGTGGAAGACCTTTGGGAATATCTTCAAATACTTTGGAATGCTTATCAATGATCCCTTTGAGATCTTGAGGAATAGATGGCTTATATGTTTGAATATCTAGTGAGCATAGTTGTGCAATAATACGTTGATGCCCCTTTTTCAATAATTTTTTCATGCCATTAGAGATTATCACCTTACCGGGTTTCCCTGTGATATCTCTTAACTCAATTTCTTTTCCTTTCAATGAAAATTTCATGAAAAGTTTTTGAAAATTAAAAGCCACTGTTCCTAATGATTGTAACCATTGGATTCCTAGTACAACATCAACACCACCCATGGGTATAGTAATCATTGGACTATTAATTACATATTCCTCCATAGTAAGATTGGTCTTATTGAATTTTCCTGAGAAATTGATAGTTCCTCAATCTGCAATCATTACTTGAAACTCTGGCACTGGATATACAAAGAAATTAAGAGCTTTGGCTAATTTATAGTGAATGAAATTATGAGTACTGCCAGAATCAATTAGGACTATTACCTTTTTCTTTTTTATGTATCCTTCGATCTTGAGGGTTTGAGGAGTTCTAATTCTAGCCAATGCATTACATGATATCGTGGGAGTCAAATATTCAGACGAAATTGCTTCTACGTTTTCATCTTGAGATGGTTATTGTTATTGTTCTTCTTCCTCTTCACAATCTATGTAGAATAATTTCTTCTCACCACACTTATGTGCCTTACTGTACTTGTTGTCACAATTAAAGCATAAACCTTTTTCTTTTCTTTCCTCCAATTGTTGAGGTGTCAACCTTGTAGGTTGAGGTGTTTTAGAAGAAGGAGAATTATTCTCTCTATAGATGTTAGTATTGGTCCTTTTAGTAGCCATAACCATATTTTTAATTTCAACATTTCTTGCCACCTTAAATGCATTCTCCAATGATTTGGGTTCCCAAAGGCGAACCTCATGTTGAATGTTATCCTTTAAAGTTCCTATGAATACATCAATAAAGTGCTCATTTGGAATATCAGTTACCTTTATATTCAATCTTTGGAAGTTATCAATGTGCTCGGTAACTGAACCCTTTTGCTTGAGATTTATGAATTGGCTAAAGAAGGTATTGCTCCTTGTATCCTCATAGTGTGTTATCATTTCTTCCGTGAAAATTGTCCAAGTGACGAGTGATTTGCGAGAACAAAGCCATTGATACCATACAAATTGATTGGGTTCTAAATATAAAGAAGCAATTCATACCTTTTGTTTACATGGAACATTATGTAGATCAAAGAATTGCTCCATCTAAAGTATCCATGTGATTGGGTCCTTGCCATCAAACTTCCTCATATCGATCTTAGGAACGTGGTTGGTCTTCAACCCAAATTTGGAGTTTCTTCATTATTGATTCACCTTACTTGTGTCCTCATCATGAATTTCATGGGATACATTTTCACTTTCAGGTGTCCTCTCTATTAGAAAATTTTTCAATCCTTCCATGATCTCCCCTTTTAAACCATCCATATTAGTATCCAACTTAGCTTCCATTGAATCCATCATCTCCTGTAGTTCATCTTTGGTTACTGTCTTCTTTTGTAAATCATTTATGTCCCTACACACTTCTTCACCTTCATCAATTGTCCAAGTAGGATTGTCTGGAGGCTTATTTGGTGTAGAAGTTCCCTTTTTTGGTGGCATGTTGGCCAAGTATCGCTTTAAACCTTGATTTTGAGGTGGTTATGCTAGCCAATCTTCCTTTTATTGTATCTCCAAAATTTCGGCCCTTCTGAGTATGAAATTTTATTTTTTGTAGGTCTTTGATATTTCTTCTCTTCAATTCCATAGGTCTGATAAAAATTGGATGTGCCAAGTGGAATTTATAGTAACTTCCCCACAACTTGCTGATTTTTGGCCTTTCCAGGAGATCTCACTTGTATAGCATGCCCCACCCCAAATAATTGATATAAAATTTTGAAACTCATACTAGAACTACTACGGGATGTCCACTATCCAATGCAACTAGTCTAACTCAATTTGGATACTCTAGGAATAATTTATTCTTGTTTTACCCGAAACACATGCTTGAGACTAGTCAGATACCCTATCTTCCACAGGGTGTATCTACAAATTTAAGATGACCCATAAGGTGAAATGGCTACCACAGATACCTTACTAATTTATGATAATATTCTCTGGAGTTCAGGGTATGAAACATTACAAAAAAAGTTTTATAGCGAAAATTATGAAATGACTCAATTCAGGATGTTTCCATAACTCTATCTTACAAAGGTTGTATCTCTGAAAGTATAAGGCCTCAGGAGCTTAAATTTTCACCCAACGTACCTTGATCCATCTACTAAATATCCTCCAAGCCATTCCTTATTAATCATTGTAGTAAAAAAGGTATAGTGAAAATTCCATGATGTCTCATATGTATCAGCGAAACCCCAAGACCTTGAGCTCTGATACCATATGTTAAGAACCAAATATCAATATAGCATAGAAAAAACTCAAAATAACTACTCAATGCCTTGAAAAAGAGAGAATTTCAAATAATAATCCTTTTCGAGGGGGAAACCTCCTTTTACCCCACATAAAATGTTCAAGTACAAGATGATTCCAAATGAAAATGTCTCCTTGGTATATATAGGAGACTAGGAGGTATAATTACAACTAATGAAATAACGCTGACATAAATAAAATAAAATTACTAATGTAATATGCCCCAATTAAGAGGTAATGAGCTAATATTAGGGCTTAACACTATATATCCATTGGAACATGACATGTGTCATCCCTGATGAGTGCACGCGTCGCCCCTGACCCTTCTACATGTCAGCCCCTGGTACATGCCCACCTAACCAAAGTGGTTGGTGAAGTGACTGGAACTCCGAGAATCATGGAATTTGGAATCCAAAGGAATTGGGTTATAGTATTGTAGAGATTCCAAAAGGGTGAAGTGTCGGAGTCCATTGTAGTCGTTGACGCCGGGAGACATTAGGCACCAAATCCTGTACTTCGGAGGAGAGTCACTTCAGAGGATTTGAATCTTGTTTCTTAAAAAATCCATGAAACTCCAAAGCATCAAAATAGGCTCCTGTTGTCTTGATGTCTAGTCATAGCCTCCAGTCATATGCGATTGTAGCTGGAAAGAAGAGGCTAGGCAAGGAATTCGAATCGGAAGGTCGAATGCCAATTTCCCCTTTTAGCCTGTTAGTTAGCTGAGGATCAAGTCCAGTCATTGGAATGGTTGGTGGATGGATTTCCACCATATATTTGGGAATGATGGAAGCTCCAGGATATCTAAGAACTTGAGGAGAAGCATATTGAGTCAGATCCATGTGGAATCCCCTTGGCCCCAACCAATGAACACCCAAGGAACTTGGGATAGGTATATCTGCCATCTCTAAGCTCGGTTTTGAGCATGGAGACCATGGATGGAAATCTCTGGATGAGATGAATGGGATAGAGATCCTAAATGGAGGAATTGATTACTTAATAAGAATGAAATTTTGACACCCCACCATGGGTACGTTACAAATTGGTATCAAAGCAATGTTACAACACTTGGCCTTCTTGGGCTCATAGACAAGTTGCGTAAAAACCATATTTAAAGTAATTTTAAGGGTGACACCCTGTCTTAACTCTTTCCTAAAGAGTCTGGTTAAAATTTTACTGAAGGAAAGAATGAAACTTTCTACTGTGTGTGTATTTAAAAAATATGAACTGTTTGTTTTTTGTAAACTAATATACTATTGGCTAACAATAAGTTTTTTGTCAGCACTCAAGCAAACCGTAAATCGTGGGAAACTCCAAGTATAAAATATGATGACATGCAATGAAGTGGGGGATGGCTCTCATAATAGAGACGAATAATCTGACGAAAGGAGGGTTGTGGAAACCCCTCCAGATATGACTGAATCTGTAAGGAGCCTCATGTCCGAATTACAGAGTTTCAAGGCCGACAACGAGAGATTGATAAAGGAGAAAGAAAAAAAATGGAAATTAATGGAGTCTTGCTGCAGAGCTTATCTGACATACAGAGGTAGCTACAACACAGACCCATAACCAGTCATGTGGACCGACGACATATGAAGGGACTCAAAGTCCACCTGAAATACGAAAAACGTGGTCCCATAAGTGGCCACACTGGGATAAGTACCTCGAGGAAGGCCAAACCTAGAGGTAGGGGATGCTCATTGCGAGAGTCCTTTGGAAAGGAAATTGACAACTCCGAGGGATCTTCTAGTAGCAAAACTAGCTCACATTCTCAAAATAAAGGAAAGAAGTGAAATAAATCTAAAGGTCATGACCCTGAAGAATTCAAGAAATCCAGACTGCCCTCTTTTGATTCTAAGATTAAGAGAGGGGAAGAGGCAGAAGCTTGGCTGCTTAGTTTAAAGAAGTACTTCAAAGTCCATGACTACTTTGAAAACATGAAGGCTCAAATAACCATCTTCAACCTGAATGGAAGGGATTCCATTTGGTGGTAAGACCTTAGGAATATAAAAGGAATCCATGAGAAGGATTTATCATGGAAATGGTTTGAGGAATACTTCAAGAAGAAATATCCATCAGAAAAATACTTTGATGGGAAGACTAAAGAGTTATATGAACTCAAGTTGGGACAACTCACCATAGAGGAATGTATCAATAAGTTCTTAAGCTGATAAGGTATGTACCCTACATAAAGGATGAAAAGGTAAAAGTACAACGATTTATTAGTGGGTTACCTCAGTCCCACCAGAACATGATTGAGTTTGATGAGCCAAATACCTTAGAAGATACTTTCTGAAAGGAAAGGTATTGTTATGAATAGTTCGAGGGTCAGATTGAACCTCATGGGGACTGGAAGAAGAAGAGTAGTTCAGGATTCAAGAATAAGGGGTTTAAATCCTCAAGATTTAAGAACTATGGGAAGAACCCTAGGATGAGCCTTCCTACTAAAAGTGTGTATCAACAAAATTTCCCCTCCTAGAGTAGAAATAAACCTTTTGAAGCAACCTCAGGAAAGACTGATAACACAAAGCGAGAACCCTTGAAATGTTTGGGTTGTGGAGAAGAACATTTGTTGAGAGATTTCCCACACAAACAACAGAACAATAGGAAAGTATACAACATCCAAGAAGCCACCACAGTCAAGGATGTGTCTAGGAGCATGCCATGGATTTATGCATTCTTGGATAATAAACAAGCCGACCACCAAGCCTCAATGATGGATATGGAAGGTATGATCGCCAATTGTCTAGTTTCTATTTTAATTGAGCCTAGTTATAATTAGAGTTATGTGGCCCTTCATATTGTTGATAAGTGTAAACTACAACCAGTTAGACATGTTAAGCCATGGTTAGTACAACTAGCCACTGGAACCAAAAGGAAAGTAACAGAGGTTATACCATATTGCCAATTCATTATGGATGGATTGCCCACCCAAGCGACCCTTAACATACTTCCCCTGGGGTATTATGACCTGTTGATTGGTATGGACTGGTTAGATGCTTATAAAAATAAATTAGGTTGTCACTATAAAACTTTAGAATGTGTAAATGAAGAAGGGAGAAAAATAACCCTCTAAGGGATTCAGAAGCCTATCTTGAGGAGAATATCATCCCTTCAAATGAAAAAATATTGCAGAAAGGGATGTCCCCTATATGAAATACATGTGTTGGAATTTGTTGAGGATGAAAAACCAAACCTAGAGGACCACCCCATATTAATAGAGTACAAAGACGTGTTTCCAGAAGAGGTACTGGTTCTACCTCTAAGAAGAGACATTGAATTATCGATAGAATTGCACCAAGAGCAGTGCCAGTGTCTAGAATGTCCCATGGGATGAGTACACCAGAGATAATTGAGCTCAAGCTACAACTAAAGGAGATGATGAACAAAAGCTACATCTAGCCCAGTGTGTCTCCATGGGGAGTACCAACCTTGTATGTGATCTTTAAACATTGTATAGAAAAGATTCAACATCAATCATTCACTTTATCATACAACTACTGGAAAGTGCCCTATTTAAAATCACTAACTCAAGCAAAGCTATAAACTCATAATTAAAAATTAATAAAAAATCCTAATTCAAATTCATACTTCAGATGATAATGAAAATACTCTATGCAAACCTACAAAATCTTCACTAATGCTATTTATAAATCACAATTCAAAATCATAACTGAGATCTCATTAAAAATGATAATCTAAAGTTAACTAGGCTATCATTAAAAATCATACTCAAAATCAACTAAGATGCTCTTAGAAATCATCACTCAAAATCCATTTCTATCCTATCATGCTGAAGAAAAATTAACAAATGAAATAGACCTACAAAGAGTATTTGCAATTACAACTTGACAAATAAACACTATTTAAGTTAGTACTCTACAAAGTAATTTATAGCTAGGGAGGAAAAGACGTGACAGTGTAATTAGACAGCTTCTACAACCTGCAAACAAAATATTAGGAGTTTAATCATTAACACACAACCATGGACGTCCCTCTATGATACACACACAATTTAGAAATTAATATGCAAATAAGAGAAGATGTATAGGGAGATGAATTAGACACACGATCTGT
Source organism: Picea engelmannii (assembly GCA_009831015.1). NCBI lineage: Eukaryota > Viridiplantae > Streptophyta > Pinopsida > Pinales > Pinaceae > Picea > Picea engelmannii. Next base: position 249,713 of record ML785144.1, read on the forward strand.
AATTAAATGATACACATAACAAGCAATTTGAAAATAAGAAATTTACACAGTAAAGAAGCGATTTCGAAATCTAAGAAATATGAAAGGCGACTGTATAAATGTAAATATGTATTGGTATAAACAATCACCCAGGCCACTGGTGGGACCCCTAGAAGGTCGTGACAAATCTTCAAGAGGAAATCACAGTCACTAAGCTAACACATCACTGACATTGATATAATAACAGATCATATAGAAAAATTGGTGATAATGTCTGTGTAAAATAATAAAATTCATCTCCGCTTCATGTCATGGAAAATGGTATCTATAGATGTTTACAAATCTTGAGAGGTTGACCACTTGAAGGGCCAAATCTGTCTAAAATAGTAAATTCATTAAATTTATTCTAACAACAACATATTTCTTAACAGTCTTTGTGTGCCACTCAACGGTCGCTGCAACTACCCAATATGAGATGCATCAAGCTCCATAGCTGGAGGGAATGAGGGGGCATAAAACCCATATCCATGATTCATCCATAAACGTCCACCAATGTGCTAACCACCAGATCCTATGCACTTCGAGTGCCGGATGGAGTGCCAGATCACGTGTTGAACAGAGTGCCAGACGAGGGACTGGATGGAGGATCGGATTGTGATCCTGACATGTTGCAAGAAAACCAGAACGTTAGATCTTCATAATCATTTAACTAAGATGAATTGATCGTAAAATCATTACAAAAATGATAATTATACATACCTTGTGCAATTCCATGGAGAATTGATGTATAAATCTTGACAATACCTTTAAAATGACTAAATTACAACATAACATATATAATGTCTCATGCAAAAAGGATTTGGCCATTGGAAAAAATATTCAAAACACAAACCCAACACCAATGAATTCAAAAAGGTTTTCATATTTTTACTTCAGAAGGAATAATTTTTTCCATCAAAGATAGGTGCTCCATTCTTGATGAGCTCCATGATCTCTTACCATTGGTTAAAATACTTCCTAAAGGACATTCTCTTATACCATTTGTTTTAATTACTAATAACGGGGGGTGAATCAATAATGAGACATTTTATTCTTTTTATCCTTTTTACCACAAAGTATGTTCTTTATATTATGAGCAGTTTATTAGTAGCATTCAAATATCATAATCCATGTAAATAGAAATGAACAATAAAAAACCATACACATGCACAACACACCAATAATTTTACATGGAAAACCAATGTGGGAGAAAACCATTGAAGTCTTTTCTTATATTGTTTGAAGAAATACATTCATCGAAAGAACCAATTTCCATATTTTCCAGCTACAACTGGAAGGAGGCTACAACCCCCTGATTTTCAAGATCCAACCTGAAAGAAGTACCAACTCCTTGATTTAAAGGCACCAACTAGAAGGAGGATCCAACCCCCTTTCCTTGCCCCTTCCCAATACCCTACAAGATAAATGTAGACCATTGTCATTGTAAAAAAAAAGTGACTTTCCCTATCAACATGTCAACCTGTAACATGTATGAAACAAACTGTACAACACATGTACCAAACCTGTACCAATAAATGTAACATCAACCCGTCCTCTCTATCAAATCAGATATGATATCATGGATCTCATTCTCATGATCAAAATAAGATAACTTCAAATATCTCGATATTGATGATGAAGAGTTCCAAGAGAAACTAACAGAAACCAGTCCTCGAGAGGGTCAACACGCGAATAAATCAAAGGCTCGCACAATTCCAAAAGGGATAGAAAATCTAGAGAATTTGTTTGATCTAAACGAATGATTCAAAGGACATAAAAATGAAAAGACTGGTAGCTCTTCCCCCCTCCACAAAATTGTAAATCTTGGAACCCTAGACAACCCAAAGTATGTAAATCTTGGCAAAACAATATCTAAAGAGGAGAGGAAAGCCTACCTCAAATTATTCAAACAATACCAGGGTGTGTTCACCTGGTCCTATAAATATTTGAAAACGTATGATACCCACATCATTCAACACACCATCCCATTGAAACCCAAAGTCAAACCTTTTCAACAAAAGCTCTGAAAGTACCACCCATCCTTGGAACCCCTAATGTATCAAGAGTTAAGGAAAATTTTAGATGCGAAGATAATTTTCCAAGTTAGACATTTCGCCTGAGTAGCAAACCTTGTTCCAGTAAGAAAAAAGTCAGGAGAAATCCGATTATGTGTAGACTTTCGAAATCTCAACAGAGCTTCAGAAAAGGAAAATTATCCAGTCCCGCCGATGGAGCAACTCCTACATCCCGTGTTGGGCTCGGAAATTTTCTCCCTTCTAGACGGTTTCTCAAGATACAACCAAGTGTTGGTTTCAGAGGAAGACCAATTAAAAACTACCTTCCGGACCAAATGGGGAACCTTCGCTTATAAACGCATGCCTTTCGGCTTGATTAACACAAGAGCGACCTTTCAAAGGGAAATGGACATGGAGTTTTGGGGACTTATAGGTAAGTGCATGGTAGTGTATTTAGATGATGTAACAGTGTATTCGAAGAATAGAGAGGAACACATCAAACACTTAACTCGGATTTTTGAAAGATGTCGAAAATACGTTATATCACTCAATCCTAAGAAAACTATCTTCGGTGTTGAAGAAGGTAAGTTGTTAGATCATATTATATCTCAAGTGGGAATTTTCATAGACCTTGAAAGGATTAAAGCCATAACTCAACTCCCGTTACCCCATAACAAGAAGGCTATGCAGTCTTTTTTCGGGCAAATTAATTTTGTAAGGAAATTCACCCTCGACTTCACCGAAATCATCAAACCCTTACAAAAAATGATTCACAAAGATTCTGATTTTAAGATGAATGAAAAGACACTTTCAAAAATATCAAATCTACCATATCCCGAGCCCCAGTATTGCGAAGTCTCGATTTCAATAGAGACTTTAACCTTTATACTTTCGCCTCTGACCAATTTCTAGTTGCGGTTGTTAACTACCAAAAACGCACCAGCATTTTGAAAGAAATATGCCTAATCTTGTAGGGAAATTTTGACTAGCTTCCCTAACTCCAAGTCCAAATCTGATTGCACAGTTGGAAAGCTTATGATCTGTAGATGAAAATCGACTA
>ML785144.1:259940-279567 GCA_009831015.1 Picea engelmannii
TACATGTTAAATGTCTGAATGCTGTACTCTGGTTTAGTCATCCCATTGATCCATTTTGATAAAAAACACCAAAAACATTGAGTTCTTAAGTTACCAAGCACCTCTGGTCTGCAACCACAGAGGGTTTCTTGGAGAGTTAACAACGGTTTTGACTCAGAAGGATGAAGACAACAATGAAGCCCCAGTTTCATTCATGAGCACCAACCTTTAAGGAGCTGAGCTCAGTTACCCCGCCATAGACAAGAAAACCTACGTGGTCTATAAAGCAGTAAATAATTTTAGGTCGTACATCCTCAAGAATCACACTAAGGTGATTGTGCCACACCCCACAGTCCAATCCTTGTTTACCCAACAAGAAATGGGAGAAAGAAGAGGGAAATGGATGGTGGTAGTTCAGGGATTTGATCTAGATATAAAACCTACCAAGTTAGTAAAAGGACAAGGTTTGTGCAAGCTCGCAGTCGAAGGTCAAGATCAAGAAAACCAAGATCCAGGGTGGGATAATGAAATAACACTGTGGTGTGGTGAAGTAGCATACATTTCGTCGGGACTAGACTCCTAGTAAAAGGATTTGGCTCATCTATTACATCACAGGACTTGTCCCAAAAACTTCAACCCCAGAGAAAGGAGAGCCCTCTGATTAAAATCCACACAACATCGTCTCATAAATTCGGTACTCTTTCGGATCAACTATGACAGGGTATTATTGAGATGTCTCGAACACAAAGACGCCGATAAAGTGTTGAAAGAACTCCACGATGGCCTTGTTGGGGGACATTTTGTAGGGAACACCACATCTCATAAGGTTTTGAGAGTCGACTATTATTGGCCCACTTTGTTCAAAGACGCTCATGCTTACGCCAGGAATTGTAAGACCTGTCAAATAAGTGTTGGCAAGGAGATAAGGGCAACAATCCCACTTCATCCTGTAACCGTCTGGAGACTGTTTGAGCAGTGGGGGATGGATATCATAGGAGAAATTATGCCTAATTATTCAAAATTGCACAAGTATATTCTTAATTCCACCGACTATTTTATAAAGTGGGAAGAGGCCATCCCTCTGACCCATGTAAATGAGAAAATAGTCATCCAATTTATAGAACAACAACTAATTACAAGGTTTGGCGTTCCTTCCATTATGGTCTTTGATAATGTAGCCTACTTCTCCTCTACCCTATTGACAAAGTTCGCTCTGGACAAAGAAATCATAATCAGGTACTCTGCAAATTATTACTCTTAGGGAAACAGTGTGGCAGAGTCAACCAATAATAATCTGGTGAGGATACTAAAGAAGATGGTTGCAGATAACCATAGAAATTGGCATAACCAACTCCATAATTCCCTATGGGCTGATAGGGTCACACCCAAAGAGTCTATAGGGAATTCCCCGTACTTCCTAGTCTACGGACAAGAGGCCATCCTCCCGAATGGGCTTTATCTTCCATCTCTCCAATTGGCCCAACATTCTAGTGATGATAAATCCTCGACCATGCAACAAATAATCAACACTCTGCTCATGCTGGAGGAAGAGAGGGAAATGAATAAGTCTAAATTTTTATCCCCTCAACAGATAGTGAAAAGATGGTTTGATAAGCATAAGGATAAAGAAACTAATTTTGAAGTAGGAGACTTAGTTCTAAAGTGGGATAAGGTAAATGAACCCAAAAGGAAGCATTCCAAGTTTCAAAGCCTATGGCTTGGGCCTTTTCAAGTGGATGAGAATATTGGGGTAGGTACTTATCATTTGCAAAATATGAGAGGGGAACCTGATGCCCTCCCGGTCAATGGCCAAGCCCTAAAGAAGCACTTCCAATAATAATAACACAATACAAGTTATTATATATATATATATATATATATATATATATATATATATATATATATATATATATATATATATATAATACATATAGTTTTCCAATTGGTACGAATAAAAGAAGGACCAAAGATATCTGTTTTATGGGACAAAGATTCTGCATTCACCCAATGAATCACCATTTGTTGAGTGCTCAACACACCCTAAATGTTCTGTGACCACTTCCTTTTGGGTACCACCTTGTCTTCTACCTTCGATTGTTTTCACCATGGTTTGAGCCTAATAGCCTTCTTATCTGATATGTTTCATATCTGAGTTTTTCTTGAGCATATTAAGAACCATCTTGAGAAACACCACAACTGATCAAGGAACCAGTGACCTAGATTTCTTCTGGCTTACTTGAGAAGTTCGGCATCGGTGAAAGATTAAGGTAGCGAAAATTGTATGGGAAGTCAAAGAAGTTGAGTGCCAACATTCTTCGGTGTCTACTGATAAGAGTGTCTCTTTTACGAATATAGCCTCTGAAAATATTTCACTGAAGGCTGATTCTTTCAGCTTTGGCAGAAAAGTGTGATTGTAAGCACCGCACATAGATAAAAGCAACACTGTCGACCGCCGAACTCCCGAAACAAGTTCGGTATCGGTGAGAGGGAACTAATTAATTGCTCCAACAACTCTCCGTATCGACAGCTGTGACCTCTAGTATTTTCTCAAAAATCTCTCGGTACAAGTGAAATTCCAAGCATGGCTTTTATCCATTAGCCGAATATCTTTCCATGATTATTATTTTTTTTTTTAATAACCAAATCGATAATCCCGTGGAAGTAGTAATTGATATCAAAGTTTTACAAAGAAAAACATTAACAAACTCACGATGTAATAAAAATGATTCCAAAAGATCTAATATTTACGCAAAATATTTAAAGAAGAATACACATTTGATTCACAACATGATACTTTTAAAGTTTTTCTTTATATACAATCAAAAAACCTCCGCCAGGCTTGGTTTACATACAAATAGACAACCCTGATGACTCGGCTAACCTTCCCAGTCACCGTGAATTTACAAAATTTTACAAAGACGAAACACAAAGAGGTGTTAAGCCACACTTCCAAGAACACAGGGCGAGAACCCGCTAACTACGTATCTCCTATGCTTTGGTCCTCTCTTAGGTTGTCTTTCGTGCTTTGTGGTGTCTTATGCTCCATTGTCACTGCCATCCACTGTGCCTCGTGTAACTCCACGATCATGTCTTGTGCTTCCCAAATTTGTCTCTGCATTCAAACGGTGCTCCCTGCATGACCTTGAGATGATGGTATCCTCTGGGTTTTTGCCGCCAACTGATGCCACAGTTCCCTATTCTCTTGGTAAATCTTAGCTATTGCAAATTGAGCTTGCTCTAGTTGTTGAGAAGAATTTTAGATGGAAGCACTTGGCTCTTCGACCCTCCATTTCTTCTTCTGCCTCCTTTTCCAGCGGTCCCGACCAACTCCGAATGATCGGTAGGCATTACAGACTCCTCGAGGGTTGGACATGTACTCAGTTCGGACTTGGGGTGGTCCCCTTCTCCTTCCCGAGATTTCTTCTTAGGCCTTCATCTTCTTCATGGTTTCAGTCCCAGAGAAGGTGCAGTCTCCAACTTATTTTTCCCGGACGTATCTGTGACCACCCCAACCCCGTGTTTGGATGCTGATGCTGCCTCTGTGCAGATAGTTGCACCTCTTGAAGCCCACAGGAAGGAGTCCCAGGTGTGCTGGGGCTGAGACATCACACTCCAACTGACTTGTGGACCTCGTCCCATGTTTGAAGGATATCCCATAATCGCAAAGCATAAGAGACTCAAGGCATCCATAGATGGCAATGGATTACCCAACTAGACGTCGCCAAGATGAACTTACCGAACTAGATCCCTAGGGAATATGAGCTTGGCATATAAGATGGATTGCTCGCAAAGCTCCTGGATTTATAGGGAAATCAAAGTGCGACACTAGGCTCGCCAACATAATTCCCGCACCTCGCGACATGATGTTTGAAAAATTGCGGCACGCCACAACTAATCGATGGATGTGATCCAGAACATGAAAGCATCATCGATCGGGGTTGCAGGAAAGTGTGTAGTGCGATCCTTTTGATCTATTTGAACTTTTGAACCTCCGTTATTTATAAATGACTCTTGGAAAACTTGGTGGTATGAGTTCTGAAGGCATTTAATGACCTTCTCTGTATGATATACGACCTCTCGGGAGCACACACGCGCATAATTCATCCTCAACACCCTTTTTCCAAAGGTCAAGTAATTACTATTATAATTATACATTCATATCTATCATACTTTATTAGCCACACTACAACATGCTGAGATGTTCATTTATACCAAATAGGAGTGACGGCTTCACAAGTCACTTGAAGAAAGCGTTTGGGATAATGTAAGTATTAAAAACAACTGAGACTAGCAAGCTGCACAGGTATGTGTTGATCTTTTGTTTGTTTATGTTAGATCATGGGTTTCTTGATCGCTAAACTACTGTTAGACATGAAATTTGCACACCTAGGTACCTCATCCTAAGTGTCATAAAGTGTCATATAAGTGTCGCATACACCTGGACACCATGGAATAACTTATGTCACAATCCCTAGTCAATGTGGAGGAGGGATGTATTACATGAAGGCCAAAATACCAAGTACACATGAATTATTATTAATATTCATGGAAAAGGAATTGATTAAGTGTGAGAATCAAGTGCACATGAATTATTATTAATATTCATGAAAAAGAAAGTAATTAAGTGTGAGAATCCACCTCACATTTGGTTTCCTATTTTTTAGGGAAGGTGGAGGATCTCATGGATGGTTGAAATATTTCCTCCTTAAAATCCTTGAGAGATATTTCCTCCCCAAAATCCTCAAGAGACATTTTTTCCCTAAATATCTTAGAGATCCCTTTCTTAGTGGATCTGATGAGAGATCCTCTCCATGGTGGTTAAATCTCCAAATCCTATATAATGAGGGATTTCCATGGAGGAAGGGGGAATGGAGATTGAGAATTATACCAAACTTATGATCTCATGAGTGGTATGTCATTTGGAGCATCAACATTCTGTGGATGGGTTGTTTAAGCAAGGGTTTGGACAAGGGGAACTTGTTGAAGCTGTTGAACTCACATCTATGGTTGTAAGTTTTCTTCATTGTTGTTCCCATTAATATAATATGTTTGGCTTGTTTATTTCAAGTCCAGGTTTGATCTCACATGAACTTGTCTCTAATAGATAGATCCATTTTGAGATAATATCAGTAGAGTAGGAAGCTGGTTGTATCTTTGTTTTTCTACAGGGCTTATCGAGGAGTTTAAGATTGGAGCTCAACTCGGACTGTGCAGGGAAAAACACCGGTAAAAAGGTACTTCTTTTCTCCTTCCTCCTCACACATTAGTTTATCTAGATCTAAAAGGAAGTCAGTGTCCATGTTAAGCACCTTATGTCTCAATATTTAAGACTCTATCTCTCTAGAGGAGATCTACCTGTCCGCAGGGAGATTTTCCTTTAACAAAAATTGGTGACTCCACTGGGGAATGAATCAAAACTTTCAATTTTGGTTTTCCTCACAGACCTTGTCTTAACCTTTATTATTTTTAGACCTTGTTCACCCTATATGTTTGATTTCATATGCTGATTGAATCCTTATTCCATCACATTCATCTTGATTGCCAAAGTTTGACTGAATTTTTGGGTTTTTTGGACAATTTTCTGAGCTATGGAAGCTTGGCGCTCCCTTGCCTATGTTAGCAGAGTGCTGGCACTCCCCCTTGGTATTAGACAAAGTGTTATAATGCTTTGGTTCCCCTTACACCAGAGCGCCAACCTTTCCTCTGCAAAAAAATTTCCAAAATTGTCTTTTCAGCAGTCCAGTCTCTGTTTTTTCCCTTGCTCAGCTTCTTTGTGCTTCAATGCTTCTTCCTATTGACCTTGACACTCTACTTTTTGAGGAATAAGCACTTTGTTGTTTAGATTTTGCAAACTTCTTCCTTATTTTGAGTTTTTCTATTGTTGAGAACTTGGAATCAATCCACTTCTTTCTTCTCTCTTATCTGACTGAGTGGGAACTCTGGTGAAGGGCATCAGAAATATGTGAATCATCTCATTTGGTTCTTTGAGGTCATTTTTCTTAGCATCTTTCTTTTGTGTGAAATTCTTGATTTTCTTTGTTATCTTTTGTTTTCTTTTTGCTTCTTGTTTCAATCATAGCAAGAGGGTGTGTTGTTTGTGCGAAATCTACTTATGCTTGTCCGAATCCCCTTGATCTGAAAGGGTGGTTGGCAGGAGAATTTTTTGCATTGAATTAATCATCATTCGCATACAAATGAAAAAGATACATCTTAGTGATTGGTTTACATATTAGAAGGAATTTCTGAAATGTTTCAGCATTACATTGGATTTAATTGAGAACAAATTGATTGAGGACATTCCATATTAGTGTTTGATAGTGAAAACAACTCTTTCTCTTTCCCTTAAATAGGTGTTCATTGAAAATAAATGATTGCTTATCATATTTTACGCATATTTTTGGGAATTGAGTCATCATTCCATCAGTTTCACTTTCATACACCCTTTAAGTAAAGAACAACTGTAAAACGAACGCTAATTAAAAATTATCTAGAACATTTTTTGTTTTTAGGATCTTCCACCAACAGTAAACTAGGGTTAGCACTTTGGATTAGGTTGTGAGTACAACTCTCACAAGTTTTCAAAAAAAGCATTAGCATCCTGAGCTAGGGAGAGTCAAATCCAATTGTCACATCGGTTTTCTGGGATCCCCCTCTCACACAGGGGTTACGCACAAGGTCACATTCGGGCAAATTACAAAGATGATCCCTTCGTGGTTCAACTGTTTGTAGTGGTTGGATCATATATTGGGGGTCACTTGGAGGTATACCCACGATTATGTGTGGGAGCCTCTCGGGTTGATTTTGGAATTGTTATCCTACCCATACATTTCGGATCGGACTTTCGACTGTACCCACCCAGGGACTCACTGCAAATTGGTGTCTTTAGTTGCCATAATATTTAGGTACTTACACAAGGTGACGGTGAAGGGAAGTCTCATTGTACCTGGAATAGACATTGGTCAAACTCACTCGGGCTCCTTGGAGGGTAAATTCACAATTACTACATGGAAACTTGCACCAAGGTGAAATTCTATTAAGCAGGTCACCATCGTAACTATTCCACCATATCCTAGACCCTTCTTGACTTGATCATGCGATGTTGGTTTTCATCACCAACTAGTATGATCATCGAGAGAAGTTTTGTTTGCTTGGTTGATTCCTAGATTTCATTAGGGTATGTTGTTTCTTTTTGTTAGTTGGACCTAGATTTGCAGTGTGTTCTGTTATTCTCCACAATTGAGCCTATAGATGATAAATGTCTTCACCAATCACGTAGGATGCAAGGGATGCCTCCAGAATTCTATCAACCCTTACCTCCTAACCCTCCATAAGACAACTACCGTAGAGAGGTAGAAAATCAATCCGACGCTGGAAGTGTTATTGCTCCTCCATTAGATAACTTAGAAGGAACTTTGGTTATGGTTGAAAATCCCACTACATCTGTGTCAATAACCCCTCTCGAACCAATTTTGATTCATTTAGACTCCCTTGGGAACATCATAGATGAAGAGGTCCCACGATTACCGGAGAGAACTTTTACCGAAACATATATGGGATCCACAGAACGAATCTTTGGTGATGATTATAGGACTTCTATTCATACTAGCACCATAGTAGATACCAATCCCACACCTTCTCGTTTTGTATGGAGGAATTCATCGGGATGTGATCTCTATGAACATTTTGAATCCTTTCGACAACCCTTTCATCCTCATAACCCTCCTAGTGAAACAAGACCATTCAGTCAAACCATGAATCACCCAGTCGATCAGGTTATTAACCCTACTGTTACACCAACACGAGTCCATCCTAATGTTGGAATCATTACCTCTACTCATCTCCAAGGCACTTCAATCCCTACCCCCGTTTCTACAAGATTTTACTCTACAACTCCACATGTTCCACACGATTCTATTGGGACATCTTTTCACCCGAGAATGCATACCCATGTTGGCCAAACACAACCGGCTGGAGGGAAACCACCATCTAATGAACCTTTCCCTCCTAGAGGACTACCATTCTATGGAAGGCCTACCCCTCTTGGAAAACAACCCCCTTTTCATGCTCCTCCTGGAGGGAAACCTCCATTTGCGATTCATACCTCAGTCGTAAATCTACCGCTGGCAGGGGGGAAACCTTCGTTTGTTGGAAACCCTTCACAATCCTGGGGAGTATCTTCAGGAGGCACTTTTATTCAACCCCACGTTGGGGGGCACGCATCCCATAATCCACTAGGAGGAGTATCAAATCCTGTTCCTTCCAGAACATCTTATGGACAACCTTATCTAGGCGGCATCCCAAACACCACCTAGAGTTCTCCGGGACCAAAGTCTTATCCTCTTCATGGGTCTAATGTATATTCGCCTCCGGGATCTACTCCTTACCATCCTATTGGGAAAAATGTTTATCCTCCTCATAGGAAAGAAAATCACCCAGCCTATAATGCTCAAAACCCACTGGGTTATGCAAATGTTTCTCATCCATCATCGAATCCTGCTTATCCTGGCCAACAACAACCGTATGTAGGATGACCTACTGGTTACAACTATCCACCTAACCCATTTTATGGTCCTACTGGTGTTCCTATGCCGCAACAATATCATCTGCAAATTAACCAACAACTACCTTTCCTTGCGACTCTAGATCTCCCATACTTGTCTCAGTTAACTAATGATCCTATTTTTCATTCACCGGTTTGGCCAGTCATTCCAGCTAAACTTCCTTCTGATATTCCAAAATTTGACGAAAAATCTGGTGAAGATCCAAACAACCATGTGATGAATTTCCATTTGTGGTGTTCATCAAACTCCCTCATAGATGATTCTGTATGTTTGCATCTTTTCCAACGAACACTTACAGGCTCGGCAACAAAGTGGTATATTGAAATACCACGTGCTTTTTTTCATAATTTCAATTCCCTTGCCATGTCTTTCCTCACGCACTTTCAACTACCTATTCGCTACGAGACAGGTACTGAAATCTTGACCTCCCTTCATCAAAGTGAATCTGTGCATATCTATGACCATATTTATGAGTGGAGGCGATGACGAAGGATGATCAAGGTAATCATTCCTGACATATTATTGGCAGAATGGTTTACTAAATCACTTTTACCCCTGATCGCTCATGATGTCGCTATGGGTGGCGTGGTCACTGAGGAACAAGACATCGCTCGAGATCAGTGCTTAGATTTGGTTTATTCATAATCTGGTACTTTGTATGATTTTCTTCTGAATGATTCTCGAGCTAATACCGATCCATCTAAACCGCCATCCTCATCTCATGCGGATGGTGTTATCGGTTCTATCAAAACTCAATCTACTTCCCAATCACTCACACTATCCTCTACCTCCCCCCAAACTTAGATCTTTGAGGTGAATGTAGTTCAATCTGCCCCTTCACAACAATCTGGAGGTGAGAAGACGACAAAGAATAAATCAAAAAATAACAATGAACAACCAAAAAATCAAGCTCAAACACCTACTACTGAAAAGCAAACACAACGAAAACTGAAATTCCCTTGTATCATTTGTGGTGATGATCACTACACTTGAGACTGTCCACTTCACAATGAAGTGGCCAAAATTTTCCAAAGAAAGTCACAACCCGCTGTACTTACTCAGCCTTTTCCACAGCAACAATCCATGGTTGCTCAAAACCCCTCTTCTGGGGGCATTTCTAGCCATCCTAATGATGAGGCCTCATCGAGTGCACATATTTATATGTTTAATGGGATTAATTTGACCACTCTCTCTAAGACATATGACACACCAGGTAACCCTAACAAAGGAAAAGACAATAATAGTACCGGTACTTTACCGGATCCATCACCGTCCTCTGTTAGTCTTCCATCGGTTAATCCTTCATCTGGACCACTTCAGATTGAGAAACCCACATTTAAATCTATATTACGCCCTCCTAAGAGAAATATCCACAAAGCTACCTTTAATCCTAGTTCACGTGCCTCCCAGAACTACAACATTGTTGAAGATATGGCTCAAGCACCATGTGCTATGTCTGCGTTAGAAGTTCTACAGCACTGCCCCAATCAATGTAGAACGCTCTTGGCTTCTATTGGCACTATTGATCCTGAGTCATCCAACCATATCATGTTTAACCTAGAAAATTATGCGTCTCGACTCTCCCACCAACTTGCTTTTCAAATTGATGTTGTTGTTCACAATCAACAAATCCACCGAATTATTCTGGATGAGGGAGCCTCAACTTGTGTCATGTCTTTAGCATGTTGGAAAGGTTTAAAATCACTTGCACTTAACAAATCCCCAATGATGTTATGCACCTTCGATGGGCAAGGTTTTCATCCCCATGGGTTTTTACAGTCCCTACCCATCCAATTGGGTGGAAAAACTATTATTGTTGATGTCGAGGTGGTTGATACTCCCATTGATTACAACTTGTTACTTGGCAGAAGTTGGTTTTATACTATGACTGTTGTTGCCTCGTTGGTTTTTCGATGTGTCCAATTTCCTCATCAGGGCAAAATTGTCACTGTTGATCAGTTGGATTTCTGCATGACCGATGCTCGCGTTCCCGCTACCAACAATATTCCTTTCTTGGGAGACCATAAGATCATGTATGAAAGCATTGGTGTTGGCTTACTAAAATATTATAGCCTCATGGGTACCTTCCCTACACCACTTCCACTGACTACAAATCATATTTCCACTATCAATATGATTTCGACCACAACTTATCAATATCTAGAATCATCTGACCCTTGGATTGTACCTCGTTCATTGGAATTCGATGCACTAGGTGACACCGTGCCACTTAGTCCAGCTGAACCATCATACGTTTCTATCCAATCCACTTCTCCCTCATCGGATGATCAACATCTATTGGAACCTGATGGTTCCTCGATGCAATCACGTTTGAGTTCCTTGCCGTCTGCGATCGATTACATTTCCCCAAATTTTTCCTCGAATGAATTGATCACGGTACTATTGAGCATTGACGAGCTACCTCAGGATGATAACCATCATCGATCCTTTTTTATTCCCCCTCGTGAAGAAATTCGGGCAGATATACAGTCTATCTCCCCTCCTCATGTTGAATTTCTATCGTATCCCATGCCTTCGAATTCTGATGATTTGGATCCGGTAGTTGACATGGTGATCTCTTTGGTAGGGTTATTGGGGCCTGATCTCCTTACCCCTATCACAGCCCTCGACATGTGTTCCTTCCAGAGTGATTATCTTCCATCTAGTGAAGATCTCTTGGAAGCCATGATCGAGTTTTGTCCCTTGACATGGTATCCTTCTAAAGTGTTATTATCTTGGACGCCATGATCAAGTAGAGGCTATGAGCATAGTTTTTCCTCTCTATGGCAAGCTCATTAAAAAATGAAATAGAGGCCTTGAGCATAGTTTTCTTCTCTGTAGCAAGCTTGTTAAAAAATTAAACAACAATCTGGGGATCAAACCAGGAACCCTGAGCACAGTTCTTTTCCTGTGTCAAGCTCATTAAAAAATTAAATAGTCACCTCTCTTGAACCTTCTTTTCATCCACCCTTCTCCTTTTTCTCATCTACTAGAGAAATTGGTGACAAAATCAAAGTCGGTGAATGAATTGAAGCTTGGAGGGCATGTCTCCAGCCTTTGGTGATCATTCTAGAGTTAATCCACTAGCTTTCAAGCTGGGGGCATACATAGCTTAGTCTTTGTTCTTTCTTGTGATCATAAATACATGAGAATGTATTCGGGTAAACTTTTATCTCTTTTTCGGACCTGTATGGATACACGAAAAATGAACCCCCTAGAGTCTCCTTTAAACTCTTGTCAGACTCTCTAATCATGAAAATATTTTTGAGTGATCTTGCTTCCTTTCCCACTCGCTAAAAGGTTTGAAAGGGAATCTTTCAAGTGACAATTTATCTCTTTTTCGGCCTCGTGAGACTAACATTACGAAAAATGAAAATATTGGAGTCATCTTTAAGTTCTTTTCAGACTCTCTAAACATGAAAAGATTGTCGAGCGACATTGTTCTCTTAATGCTTGTTAAAGTATTTGAAGAAAACGTCTGTTGAGCGATAGTTTATCTCTTTTTTGATCTCATCAGACTACTTTACAAAAAAGGAACTGAGAGAGTTATCTTTTAAGTGTTTTTCTAGACTCTATAATCATGAAAAACTACTGAGTTTACCTTCTATGGACTCGTTAAAACAATCATACATTGAAGGGACCATATGGGACCGAACCCTTACTTCTTCCAGTTCGTTAAAAAAAGGAAGAGGAACTTACCAAAGGTGAGTTATATCGATCATGTGTTACCCTCCTCGAGCTCATTAAATTAAAAAGACATACTCATCTATCTGGATGGGGGAAAAATTGAAGGAAGCAAGCCAATCAGTTTTTAAGAACATTACCAGTAACTCTTAGAGTCGACCTTGAACAAGACACTTTGTCTTTGCGCACATATTAATCCACTAAACCTTTGCACTGAACCAATCCTCTGAGTTTTTTACTCCTTTGGGTCACCCAACGAAAGTCCCATTATCCACTACATCATCGTGTTTTGGTCCATGTCATGTTTTTTCTGTTGTGCCTCAGTGTTCAAGGGAAGTATCCGCCTCGAGAGTCAGCCATCACAAATATCTTGTCTCAATACCTGTGTCATTCCATGTTCATTTCATCTACCAATTACATCTCTGTGTCTGTTTCATGTCATTGATGGGGGATACATCAAGGCTCTCCTCCGATGAGCCTATTCCTGGCGACTTCAACACATTATCCAAGAACTAGACTTAGAAACCAATTAGTACTTTGGAACCTACATGCCTTAATGGCAGGCCTCCTCACGTTCGACAATGGGTTTACATCATTGACCTCTAATCGGATGATTCCACAGGTGTTCGACTTCATCTCATCCATTCACATTCGTTGGAATGTACTAGGGTACCTTGGGAATCATTGACATCGATGGTGATTTCCCTCGCGCTTGTTAACGATTTACATCATTGACTGGTAATCAAGTGGTTCCTGCCATGTTCGACATCAGGACATCTATTCACATGGTTAGATTCGTACTACATCAGGATCAGTAAGAAGACCCTACGTTGACTGATCACTTTGATATGTACTTTTCCCGGGTTACGATGGAGTTTCTCTTGAACAATGACACATATATTGTCACATAGATCCACTTTGTATTGCTCATGGCTATGTCTTGTGATCTCGTAGATCCACTGTGTATTCTTCATGGCTATGATCAGTTTAGGTCATGGGAGTATAGATCCACAGTGTATTTTCAGTGGCTATACCTTTTATCAATATAATTATGGATCCGTAGTGTATTTTATGGTGGCCATATCTTGCAAGTCTTGATCACCCAAGCATAGGTATGCATGCCTTGGGTTTGAAACACGTCATAATATTTTTTGGATGTTTGTTTGTAGCTTCTTCCAGGTTCTCCGGGTCCACACCCTTGCTTTAAAGATTTGTAAATTGTTTCAGCCATCATTCTCTTTTCTGACCTCACACTTTAGGGGGCATTCTGTTAGACATGAAATTTGCACACCTAGGTACCTTGTCCTAAGTGTCATAAAGTGTCATATAAGTGTCGCATACACATGGACACCATGGAATAACTTATGTCACAATCCCTAGTCAATGTGGAGGAGGGATATATTACATGAAGGCCAAAATACCAAGTACACATGAATTATTATTAATATTCATGGAAAAGGAATCAATTAAGTGTGAGAATCAAGTGCACATGAATTATTATTAATATTCATGAAAAAGAAAGTAATTAAGTGTGAGAATCCACCTCACATTTGGTTTCCTATTTTTTAGGGGAGGTGGAGGATCTCATGGATGGTTGAAATATTTCCTCCTTAAAATCCTTGAGAGATATTTCCTCCCCAAAATCCTTAACATATATTTTCTCCCTAAATATCTTAGAGATCCATTTCTTAGTGGATCTGATGAGAGATCCTCTCCATGGTGGTTAAATCTCCAAATCCTATATAATGATGGATTTCCATGGAGGAAGGGGGAATGGAGATTGAGAATTATACCAAACTTATGATCTCATGAGTGGTATGTCATTTGGAGCATCAACATTCTGTGCATGGACTGTTTAAGCAAGGGTTTGGACAAGAGGAACTTGATGAAGCTGTTGCACTCACATATATGGTTGTAAGTTTTCTTCATTGTTTTTCTCATTAATATAATATGCTTGGCCTATTTCTTTCAAGTCTTTGTTTGATCTCACATGAACTTGTCTCTAATAGATAGATCTGTTTCGAGCTAATCTCAGTAGAGTAGGAAGCTGGTTGTATCTTTGTTTGTCTACAGGGCTTGTCGAGGAGTTTAAGATTGGAGCTCAACTCAGACTGTGCAGGGACAAACACCAGTAAAAAGGTACTTCTTTTCTCCTTCCTCCTCACACACTAGTTTATCTAGAGATAAAAGGAAGTCGATGTCCATGTTAAGCACCTTCTGTCTTAAGAGTTAAGAGTCTATCTCTCAAGAGGAGATCTACCTGTCCGCAGAGATATTTTCCTTCAACAACTACTTCTGTTTAATTGTAGGAAGTGTTAGCACTCGGTAAATTTCCTAAAGGTTGAAAAAAGAAGAAATTTACTAAGGTAACCTTAACCAACCACTTTAGAGCTGGGATCTAGCCCTTCCAGCTCCAGAGAGGGATCTCTCTGTATGATTTAACCTTGTTTATTTTCAGATATTAGGCTAGTTAAAGAAATCGTTGGTTTAGTTGTAGAGGGTTTGTAAAGTTGGTTGAGACAAAATACACGTCCATTGGGCTATGGGGTCTGTTTAAATAAAATATGAGAAATAACCAGAAATTCCAAAGAAGTTTTCCACAGGGCGAGGTAATACATTCACTAGATATTTAATGTTTAAAATGATGAATGGAAGAACAGATGAGGAAATTAACTTCAACTAACAAGCAGTTAAGAATTTCTTAATTGAAGATATTTAGAAGATAAACATTTAAATCTCTAGAATTGGAAACAGGGTATCAGAGATAAATCCTACAACATAACGCTATTCATAAAGATTAAATTTCAGACAACATAATGAAATACGGGGAAAGAAAACATTAACTCAGGGAATCACATCACCAGTGAACATACGCAAGAATCCTGTAAAACGCCTCTTCTTTATTAATGGTGGATCTCTTCAAAAATGATACAGCTTGATAGCAATCGGGTGTGCAAATCAACAACCCTCAATACATCGGAAAATGAAGTATTTATAAGACAAAATACATACGCTCATGTCGTAACTGATCAGGACGTGTTCATGCTATTTTTAGACTAACTATCTTAACTAATCAAAACTATTTTTGATGACTCATTACAACTGTATACTGAATTTCAGGGGTAGGCCGTTGGCGAGGTGCCTCCACAACCTCTACTGACAGGACAGCTGACTGGAAGCGACAACTCATCTACTAATCTAGTAGATCACACAGTTCTTCCCATCTGATGTGACCTGGCACTGTAACTTTAAGCAATCTCCTGTACACTTCGTCCATGTCTGTGTACTTAGAAAATGTAGGCTTGATGACGAAAATGTGCTTAATTTCATGTTGGATACTAATATCCAACTGCAAGGCATCCATGAATGCTCTTCCGGTAATGCTTCCCTGTATGCCTGTGAACTTAGAACTGTCCTGGGACACTTTGATCAACCTATTCTTATAATCTGGTAGCGTCATCAATTTGTCATTTATGACCTTCATACCAGGTAGGCCCTTCCTTTGCAAAGCATCTATCTTGTGGAAAAACTTCTGCACTCCCTGATCCATGACTTGGATCTTCTCCTCAAGCTGAAGCATGAGACCTCTTTTGGTCAGAACTCTTTTCACTTCCAATATGGTTTCTGTCCTATCTTCAATTTTCAACTCCTTGAGTTCCTCCCGGGTCTTAGAATTCAGGAACCTTATGATTTCATTTGCCTGGGCTGGCATATCGCCCAGTTCCATTCTGATTTCCTCCACAACCTATTTTCTCCTCTCGAGCAACTCGTTCTATTCAAACATGATTTGAACCATTGGCCAGATTTCATTAATGGACTTAGAAATATGCGTCCACACAAGCTCTTTAACCTCATCCAAGGTCTTTCCAGCCATTGTCTATTTCTGGAGCTGCTGCAACTCCTTCCTAATCTGCTCATTCACCTGCTTCTCCTTTGACAGACTCGTCTGAAAAGAAGTCTTCAGCTCTTGGAGATTCTCTAATTCTTTCTTAAGCCTATTGATTTCTGACTCTTGCAGGTTCATTCTTTCCATAGACTTGGCCAGGTCTGTAGCTCCTTCTAGAAGGGGAACTTTTGTTGCAGATGGAACGACTGTCACCGTTGGTGTTGCAATTGGGATAGCGCTCAATGGAATGCCTTCCATTGGCTTTGCCTACTCTTTCTCCTTGAGCAGTCTCTCCATCTCTGCTTCCATCTCCTTTAACTGAGCATTCTGTTCCAGGAGTAATTTCAGCATCTCATCCCTTTCGCCTTCCCTTTTAGCTATTTATTTTGTCTGTGGGTCCTCTGTTGGAGGGAGCTTTAGCTGTTTTCTCAAAGAGGCTATGTCAGCATTTTTATTTTTAATCATTTCCTCAGCAGCCTTGACGTTCGCTGGGTCGTAACCGATCTTGAGGACCAGTTCCTCCAACGACTTTATCCTTTTGTCCTTAGCAAAGGAAGACATCTTCTCAAGCTTCAGTTGGGTCTGGGCATTTCTCAAAGCTACCCGAAACTTTGACGCAGAAGTTGCAATGCGGGCTAAAGTGTGGAAAATCATCTCCCCAGTTTGTTTATGCAGATCCATCTGATCTGCCGGATGCACATCTTTAGCTTGGAACTCGAACGTGGCCCTCTTACAATCAGATATCACCTTCGGATCAGACACTTGTGCTTGGAGGAACGCCATATGCATCCTACCCTTCTCTGTATCAAATGCTGAAAGAAGTCTATGCTGGGCCGTGGACGACTGCTTCTGGAACTGTGCATAAGTGCTGTTGGTGAGCGACTGGTTCTTCTTTTTGATCGTGTCATATTTTTCAAAAATTCCCAACTTGGGCCCAGTCTTGCTTGGTGAAGTGTCCAAGGGAGAATCTGAGGATTTTAACTCTTTTGTCCCTTCCTTATGCTGACTGGAGCCGAAAGGAAAACTAAGTTGCTTAGCCCCACTGGTAGTCATTGTGGTGGGTGTGATCTCTTGCTCCACTGTCGTGCCAGTCATTGGGACTGTCCTCAGCTTTTTGGCGTGCAATTTAAATTCCTCCGATGACAGCTCTGTTACCGGGGAAGATGATTCTTGCCAGGGCCTCTTTTCCTTGGGATTCTGAGGGGTGGCCGTGGGTGGTGCGCTTGTTGAAGGTACCTGCCTTTCCATCCCGACAGTTGGTTCCACGTCCACCAACGTATTAGGCTCCCATTCTGTTTGATTAGCAAATCTCTCAATTTCCGGCCTGGGCTCATGCACATATGGGGCATTCTTATTCTTGACTCTCATCTCTGAGATGATCCCACAGGGATCATAATACCAGGTGAAACTTGTCAGGAATTTCATTTCCCTCAACAGTTTGTCTGCTTCATCACCTGCACCTCTACTATTGCAAATGAAAGGGCCTATCTGCCCTTTAATCCGCAATTGTTGCTTCTTTTTGAGGGAGACAAAGTGAATATCATCAGAATTCATAATTTGTCTAATATATTCCAATTCGAAAATTCTTATTGGTATGTATCTCGGAAGCTTGTACGGTGCCAGCTCGCACCCATAAACTTGGATCTCAGAGTGATTCTGGTACAAGTACCAGTCTCCTGTCTTCGCATTGTCTGAGAGGTGTAGAATTCTCCTGACCTCGTCATTTATCCGTGGCTCAGTCATGCCACTCAACATGCTTACCACTGGGTGGTAAAACTGATCAATGAACGCCGTGAAGTCGTATTCGGCGGAATTTTGTTTTAGAAGAGAAGTCCACGCTGTGACTGGCTGAGGCTTCCCATCGGCGTCCATCTTCTACATGGAGAAGTTGAACCTGTCATCTTGGAAATAGAGGAACATGTAAGCCAGAATGGATGAATACCTGAACATGCCTTCGGTGGCGAAATTGACGAACTTCTCATGGATGTTATTTGCCAGGAATGTGCTATAGTCGAACTGCGTGGTTGGCTGTTCATCGTTGGAGAAGATGGACAGAAAGCCCAGGATGGGCTCATCCACCCACTAATCAGAGTAGTATCGAAGCAGAGCACACAAAGCCGAAATAATCTGATTCCCTTTGATGGAAAACATGGAATAAGGATACGGGGGGTTGGTGGTCGGGAGAGAAGCAGAAGTGGGAAGAAACAACTTGAAAATTTGAGCTCTTTGCGGGAAAGTCATCTTCTGGTAAAGCTCGGTGAGGATTTCTAAGTTAAAAGGGGACACAGATTCTGCTTGGGTGATTTGTAACATCTGGTCGATATCCTCAGGGGTGATGAAGAAAAGAACGTCTCCGGATGAAGACATGATGGCTTTCTGGTCGGGTAAGTAGTGGACCTGGCAGCGGAGGGCGAACTCGGGGAAATTATGGATTTGAGGGAACAGATACAGAGGCAAATTGGACTCCCAGAGCCCAATTTCATCGCTCTGTTCCAGGAAAACCTCCCGGAGCCACGACTGGAGATCAGAGAAGTCGAAACTGCAAATGGTATCGGCTATCAACCGGTCCTTATCGACCAGGGGAATTTTATCCAGGTCCACCAGAGGAGGAACGAACAGATTCTCTTCCTCTTCAGCTGGCTTTGTCTTGGACACCATTTCGGCAACTGTACCTGCAACAAACAACGTTAGTGGGGTCTACTGGTGGTGAACGAAAACGATGGGGAAGCAATGGGAAGACGATGGATACGTTCTCTGGTGCGATGGATGGCTCTGGCGCGAGGGATGAATAACGAGTGAAAATGGGCACAACGATATTTTTATTCAAAATTGGGTCGGTTGGACGTGGGAAAACGGTCAGCATG
The DNA here is from genome assembly GCA_009831015.1 of Picea engelmannii. Lineage (NCBI taxonomy): Eukaryota > Viridiplantae > Streptophyta > Pinopsida > Pinales > Pinaceae > Picea > Picea engelmannii. The sequence continues at coordinate 278,915 of ML785144.1, forward strand.
ACAACGGGCATATTATCCCGTTATTAATGGACAACGGGCCACTTGGGGTGATATGGCAGGTGACGGTAACCCAAGTATACAGACGATTGTCATGGAGGTAGGTGATTGGGGGTGAGAGTCGCTGAAGGGGGTTGTTCATGAGTGAAAGGAGTTATGGGACTGACAACCTAGACTGACGGAAGTTATGGGAAGTGACCCGACCCCAGTAGCGAGCGGGTCAAGTGGGCTTAGTGGAGGATGACGTCCGGGGGTGATGGGATGTCAGATAGCAGGTGGGAGGATGTGACCTTTGGACCAATAGGATCATGCCATATGTAGCAAGGGGCCCGCCGGAAGGAATATTCATTCCGGACCCCCCCCCTTTGGTTAAAGACAGAACACCCGGGGGGGTCCGGAATGCGTTAAGAACCATTGATCTACGCGCTGGTCTGTTGGCCGTCCAAATCTGCGCACTCCTTAATATCAATTCCGGACCCCCTCCCCCCTCCATTAAAGGCAGAACGGAGGGGGGGGGGTCCAGAATCCAATGTGGATCGTCGATTTGAGCGCTCTGTTTAGAACCGTTTAGATCTGCTCCTGTGTTATAACCAATTCCGGACACACCCCCCTCCATTAAAGGCAGAATCGGCGGGGGGGGTCCGGAATCCAATGTG
>ML785144.1:279713-292107 GCA_009831015.1 Picea engelmannii
CGAAACATATGTCAAGGGCGGAAAAACCATGGGTGGGAAAACTTAGAATTAGTGCTTTTTATGGGTTTTTCTTGGATTTTCTCATACACACCACCAAGGGGACTTTGTTGCAACTATCCTAGGCAAGGAGAGACTTGAGGTAGAACTTTCTTTGTGAGGGTTTTGGTTGGGCAAGGTAGGCCAAGCAATTAGTCTACACTCTAACCTACTTCACAAGGTGAAAAACCCAGATTAAACTGTTGGGTTAAGGTATCATTTTTCCTAAGGGCTATCTGATCAGGATTAGATGGTCTGATTAGATGTATTCACTAGTTCTAACCTAGGAGCTATCTGATCAGGATTAGATGGTCTGATCAGATGTATTCACTAGTTCTAACCTAGGGGCTATCTGATCAGGATTAGATGGTCTGATCAGATGTATTCACTAGTTCTATCAACATTGGAAATTTAAAAGAACGTGGTGATGCTTGAAAGGTATGACCAAGTCACTGTTATTGCACGAGGATTTTATTTCACATCTTTTGCCCCTCTTTTCTTTTCTCTTTTTCTTTTTCATTTCTCTTTCTTTTATTTTATCTTTTTCTTTTTGCAAAAATGAAAAATGGATTTCCAATAAGAACACTAGATACAAATAATATTAATAATATCCAAGTCACAAGTTGATTCCCATATTTTATGGGGTGATAACAACGGCTCCACCTGGGGATGGTACTTGCCCTGTTAAGTGCCAAGAATCTAGTTTCCTATTATTCTGAGCTTATCTGTCTAGTAGCCTTAGTTGGTCTTATTCTTAGGAAAATTTTTGAAAAACAATGACCAGCAACTTAGGGCCTTCTCTTCGGGCTTCAACCAACTGACCAATGTTCCTCACTTCAGAAAATGCAAGTAAAGATTGAAAAATAAATCCGGTATGTACAATGGAAAGTGATTTCTTCAATTCCCCTATTTAGGAGGGACATAATGTTTTAGCATTCTGCCATTCACAGGTGCTCCTGGCAGATTTGACCCATCGACATTGTTCAACAAAAATGTGTTTTTTCCTCTAAAATCTTGGATCCTGTAGGGCCCTGTCCATAGATGGTCAAATTTCCCATGCTTTCCCTTGTCCTCGTTCTTGGCATCCCATCTCAATACCAGGTCTCCCAGCTTGAAGTCATCCTCCTTGGTTCTTTTATCAAAGATCTTCTTAATGTTATCTTGGATGACTTGAGTTTTGTTGAAAACATCCTCTCTAGTCTGCTGCAAGTGGATCATCTGATTGATTCGTCTCTGGGAGTCATTTGGCTCAGCTTGTATTTCTTGAAGTAACTTCATGACAGGAACTCCCAAAGAAGTTGGGAAAACGGCCTCAGTACCATAGACCAACTGGTATGGTGAAATACCAATAGACCTCTTGGTGGTCAGTCTATCTGCCCATAAAGCAAATACCAGCTTATCATGCCTTGATTTTTTATTTTCCTGCAACATTTTCTTGATGATATTCACTAAAGACTTGTTTGATGATTCTGCCAGCCCGTTCCCTTGAGGGTAGTACGCTGTGGAATGCCCCAAGGCGATGTGGTAATGGATTCAGAAGTCAACAATTTTCTTCGACCGAAAGGCAGCTGCATTGTCAGTAATGATCTTTCTAGGACAACCAAAATGGGATAAAATATTATTTTCAAGGAACTTGATAATTACAGAGTCAGTGGCTTGCCTACTAGGTATAGCCTCGATCCATTTGGTAAAATAATCGGTGGCGGTAAGGATCCACCTATGTTGGCTTGAATATGGAGGGTGTATCTCTCCAATGAAATCAAGTCCCCATTGCTGGAAAGGAGCCTCCACTGAAATCGGTTTAAGAGGTAAAGGAAGGAGTTTCCTTTTACCCTCAAACAGTTGGCACTGATGATAGGCTGTTACTTTCTGATGTACATCTACAAACAGGGTGGGCCAGTAAAAACTAGCTCTGAGTATTTTGTTTGCCATAACCTTCCAGTTTAAATGGCCACCACATTCACCTGCATGGAAATCCTGCAATACTTTGTCAGCTTCATCTTTGAGTAAACAATTTAAAAGAATACCTGCAGGGTCTTTCCAATACAAATTCCCTTCTAGAATACAAAATTTCAAAGCCTTTAACTTTAAGAATCTAGCTTTAGTTTTAGTTAAACCAGGGGGAGCTTGTAAATTTTTTAAAACAAAAATAAGGTCTGCATACCAAGGAGAGTTTAGGAAAACCTCTTTAACGTTTGGAGTCGCCATCTCACCCTGTTCATCTGCCACATCTAGAAAATTAATGTCAAGAGCCTGAAAGTTAGATTCATCCATCAATTTGGTGAGGCCTTGGCCTTTGATCAATTTTGTGGGCTTAATGTCAATGTCGTATTCTAGAATAACTGCAATCCACTTTCGCCTTCTCCCATCAGGGTTGTCCTGTGTCAAGATATCTTTTACTACCTCATTTGGAACATAGGCTATGACATGTGAATGGAGAATGTAGACCCCGAAGTCCTTTATAGCCTTTACCAAAGAAAAATCTTGTTTCTCCATAATATTATAGTTCAGTGCAGCATCTCTTAGAGCTTTGCTGAAGAAATCTATGTGGTGTTCGTACCCTTCACTGTTCTTCTGCAGTAATACAACCGCTATAGTATGTTCTGAGGTGAAAGAGAAAAGATAGAAATCTTTTTTGAAATCGGGACTAATCAGAACTGGAGCCTCTGTGAGAGATCGTTTGACCTGTTCGAAGGATTGTCTAGAATCTGAGTCCCATTTTATCTTAGTGTCCTTTTTGAGCATGTTTGTGATATTTCGGAGGAGCTCAGCTAGATTAGGAATGAATCTTCGAAGAAAGTTAATTTTCCCTATAAAGGATTGTAGTTCTTTTAGATTCCTCGGGTGTTCTAACTTTAGTATGGCCTCTATTCTGCTGGGGTCGATTCTGATGCCTTCTTTAGAGATGATTTGTCCCAACAGTTTGCCTTCTTCTAACCCAAAGAGGCATTTCTTGGGATTTAAAGAAATCCCGAACCTTCTACATTTTTCAAAAACTTGTCTCAGGTGCCGCAGGTATTCATCATCAGACTGGGAGAATACAGTCACATCATCCAGATAAACGACGATAAACTTTCCTGACTCTTCTATGAAAGAGATGTCCATCACCCTCTGGAAGGTATCTCCTGCGTTCATTTGACCAAAAGGCATCTTCACATACATGAAAGTGCCCCAAGGAGTGGTGAAAGTGGTTTTTTCCTGATCATCTGGGTGAACTAAAACCTGGTTGTAACCTGAGAAACCATCTAACAAAGAAATTCGAATGGACCCGACCACTCTTTGCAGGAGGTGATCCATTTTAGGCAAATGGTAGTTATCTTTCAATGACACTTTGTTCAGATTCCAGAAATCTATACAGAGTCGGATTTCCCCAGTTTTCTTGCGAGTAGGAACTAAATTAGAAACCCACTTAGAGAAGCGGAGTGGGACTATGATCTTGGCATCATACATTTTCTTAGTCTCTTTTTCTATCACGGGGAGCAACTTGGGATTTATCCTCCTAATTTTCCGCCTAAATGGTTTATGGTCTTCCTTAATGGGAATCCTGTGTTGTATAATGCTGGTGTCATAAGCTTTCAAATCTTCGTAGCTCCATGCAAAAACGTCAGAAAATTCTTTGAATAATTCAATGTACTTAAGCTTTTGTTCTGGGGGTAAAGATTTGGATAGTTTAACCATCTTAGGCTTCTCTACAGTTCCTATATTGCAGTCTTCTACCTCTTTCCCATGGGCTTCTATTTTGGGCTTCTTAGCTACGTCGTCATTGTCAAACAGATCTTCTAAAGGGACAAGACCTCTAGGTAGAATATTGCTCTTTAGTTGCAAAACTTCGGTCTCCATTTCGTCGTCTCCAGACTCTCCTAAATCTACTGTGTCTTCTGTATCTATTTTATTTACAGTATTAACACTATCTATTTCAAACTCAGAATTATTTACATTTTCATTCTCATTTTCTACATCTATGTTTGTACATTCAAAATCATTCTTGCATTGCAGAAAATCCTCTATCTGATCGTCATTTCCAAACACTTGCTAGTACCTGATATTGTCGGGCACTGTCGGTCTGCATTTCACTTCCACCGTGTATGGGCGAGTTTGTCGGAAAGGGATCTTACAGGAAGCAACAGACGTAGCTAATCCGTCCGCCAGAATATTCTTTCCTCTAGGCATGACCTGCAAGTCCACCTCGTTAAAACACTTCAAAGCATCGAGAGAAGCATTCCGGTATGCTCTAAGGCATGGATGTTTAGCAGCATATTCACCTTTAATTTGTTTAATCACTAATTCAGAATCACCCCTTACCATTATTTGGTTAGCACCCACCTTTTTCAACAGCTTCAGTCCTAGCATTAAAGCTTCGTACTCAGCGACGTTGTTAGTGCAATGGAAATTTAACTTATAGGAATGATTTTCTGAATACCTTTTTCGATGATTATGCAACCAGACACTAGCTCCTGCCCCTTCTTTACTCATGGCTCCGTCAAAATCCATACTCCAGAAATCAGCAGGGAACTCTTCAGTGATCACATTCTCCATCTTTTTTTCTTCACTGCTTTCTGGACATTCATCTTGACTAGCTACCTCTTCCACCAGTTGTTTGTCTGGCTCTTCGGTATCACCATCATTGTACAAGATGAACAAATCTAGGTCTGAGTGAGCAGAGTAAAGGGGGTAGTTGTGAGGTTTCTCTTGACTGCTGAACATATACTTCATCAACGTTTCTCTGTATAACCTCCTCTGTTGTCCAAACACTGGGATAGTGGCGTAAGACATATCTAGCTGCAAGGTTCCTTTCAACTTAGCTCCCCAAGAGCGGGATAACAACACACCATATTTAAGTGGGATGTCGGCAACCACTACGTCCATCACCATTCTTTTCGAAGGGATCTGAACCAAGGTTATGCAGAGATCTTTAATCAAACCAATACATTTGACTTTGCTGGAGTCAAACGAGTGCAGATCTTTGTAAGGTCGAGTGACCTCCAATCCCAATTTTTCCATTACCGCCTTAGGCATTAAATTGTGTGAGGCACTTGAATCCAACATGGCGTTATGCAATATCAAATCATGTATGTTCAAACTAATGTAAAAGGGAGCCACATCACCAGTATCATCTCGACCATCCACCTCAGGTCCGAAAAGGAGTTCGGGACGATCGTAGGCCAGGTTCACAGTGTCAGAATGAGTCACTGACCCAACAGTCAAGGCCTTGGTGCCAATGTCAGGTTCAATGGCTAACACTTTCAGTACCTGTGATCGATAACCACCTCTTCTTATCAACTCTGTCAATGGAACGAGAATTTTAATTTTGGCCAACTCTGCCTCTAGGCTAAAAGGTGCTAGTGTTCAGGTCTGACTCGTTGATTCTAGTTGGTCCACCATATCTTTCCGGCCAGAAGTACTAGGCAGGTTAACAGGTGAAACTTTGGGCTATACCAGTCTTTTCAGTATAGTGATGTTTTTCTTCACCAGAGCATCAGTTCTACCTTTCTCGGGAGACTTTTCTACAGTGCTCTTCTCGAGACTTTTCTCAGTTTCAGATACTTTTTGTGTTCCAGACGTCCTTTTCGAGGAATTTCCTTCTGCCTTCTTACTTCGCAGATTGTATTGGCTGTGCACCTCCAAGATATCATTTTCATAGGCCTGCTGTCCTTCATCCTTGGCCTCCTCACTTACCTTTGTTTGATTTAGCAGAAATATTTCCTGCTCTTCTCGAGTGAGGAAAATGGCCTCATTATCATGAATGCCCATGAGGTTGATATGAGTGTCGTCCATTTCTTCATTTACTTCCCCCCCATCATCAGCATAGTTTTCCTGCAAGGGGGGTCTGATCGGCTAATCAGGGTCTCTCTGATCTCTTTGGTCCCTTTGATCCCTGGGATCCCTGGGATCTCGTTGCCTAATTTGTGGGGGGTTTCTTCTAAAGTTGGGGTTTCGAATCTAAGGAGCAGGTGCATTGTCCCTGGGAGGGTTTCTGTCGGACAAACTTATCCTTTCCATCATTAATTCCACTGTTCGGGCCAAAGAATCCATCTTGGAATCTATGGTCAACGTGGAAGGTTCTTCTTTGATAGTGACCCTTCTTTCTGACCTTTGCTGGGCCCGTTTCGCCAACAGATTTGCCTCCACACTAATAACACATTTCTGCATGTCTTCAAGGGTGGCAGCATTTCTTTCTCTCAATTGGTAGGACATGTTAGCATCGAACCCATCAGGAAATTTAATCAATGCCAACCCCGGGGGAGGTTTGATTTCATTTGGGATTGCATTATACAAGTTGTTAAAATGGGTGCAATAGTCTTGGACCGTCTCACCTTGATTCCTCTTTATGTTCTCGTACTTAGACAGTATTTGGAGAGGGTTTTTCTTTACCTCCCATCTGTCGAGGAAACTTTTTTGGAACACGACAAGGTCAGGGATTGAGGCTGCGGGTAATGCTTTGAACCACTTCTTGGCGTCCCCATTCAGACTCTGGGTGAAAAGTCTCATTTGAACGTCGACTTCGTCAACTTCTTGTAAATCCAGGTAGTCGTTCATTTTATCTACATGTTGTTGGGCGCTTAATGTTCCTTTTGCGTCAAACTGTGGCAGTCTAGTCTGGTAGTCTTGGGGCATGGCATGCAGAGGTGCATCCAACACCAAAGGTGCATATCTAGCTACCATGATGGGCGGAGGAGGCGGAACGATGACCGGGGTGGTAGGAGAGATAGCAACTGAAGACGAGGGTGATGAAGGACTGGGTGGGGCTGAGGTATTGATTCGTAGCTTAGTCGTAGGAGACAAAACTTTAGGGGTTCGAGGTTGCACCACCGTTGGGTTGAAGATGAGCTTAGACACAAAGGTTTCGAACCGATTTCTAACCAGGTTTCGTAGCGAAAAAGGCTCAAGATCAAAGCTTTGTAAGCTATCTGGTTCTCCAGAAAAGGAAGGAGACTTGTGAAGTGGAGTACTGCTTGCTGAACTGAAAACGAGGGTCTTTCACCTCAATAATTGCTCGGGGTTATCTAATGATGCAGAGGGTTCTGAGTCTGGATGAGATCGAGTGTGGACTTTCTTGGGAGCCAGAACTCTTTTTTGGGTTATATATATATATTTTTTATTTTGTGATAAATACAAACTAAGGGAGATTTCTATGCTGACGTCGTCTAACTTCCAAACGTTCCTGAGCAACTATGTCATGTTTGATGGCCGCCCACGAACATTCGAGCTCTTCCCGGTTATTTGTTGTTTGGAGGATTAAGTCAAAAAGGTTGGACACAATATGAGTTTGATTTGATAGTCCATGCTCGATGTTGGGTTGTATTGCTGCAGGGACAGTCATAGAGGGACAAAGGTACCAGGACAGATACTGGAAGCAATATATACAGAGTTACTGAACCTCTAAATATTACCAAACTTTCTTAAGGGGAAGGAAGTCGTGAGATATCAGTCTTAGTTCTTCCCCAGTAGAGTCGCCATTTATGTTAGCACTCGGTAAATTTCCTAGAGGTTGAAAAAAGAAGAAATTTACTAAGGTAACCTTAACCAACCACTTTAGAGCTGGGATCTAGCCCTTCCAGCTCTAGAGAGGGATCTCTCTGTATGATTTAACTTTGTTTATTTTCAGATATTAGGCTAGTTAAAGAAATCGTTGGTTTAGTTGTAGAAGGTTTGTAAAGTTGGTTGAGACAAACTACACGTCCATTGGGCTATGGGGTCTGTTTAAATCAAATCCGAGAAATAACCAGAAACGCCAAAGAAGTTTTCCACAGGGCGAGGTAATACATTCACTGGATCTTTAATGTTTAAAATGATGAATGGAAGAACAGATGAGGAAATTAACTTCAACTAACAAGCAGTTAAGAATTTATTAATTGAATATATTTAGAAGATAAACATTTAAATCTCTAGAATCGGAAACAGGGTATCAGAGATAAATCCTGCAACATAACGCTATTCATAAAGATTAGATTTCAGACAACATAATGAAATACGGGGAAAGAAAACATTAACTCAGGGAATCACATCACCAGTGAACATACACAAGAATCTTGTAAAACGCCTCTTCTTTATTAATGGTGGATCTCTTAAAAAATGATACAGATTGATAGCAATCGAGTGTGCAAATCAACAACCCTCAATACATCGGAAAATGAAGTATTTATAAGACAAAATACATACGCTCCTATCGTAACTGATCAGGACGTGTTCATGCTATTTTTAGACTAACTATATTAACTAATCAAAATTGTTTTTGATGACTCATTACAACTGTATACTGAATTTCAGGCATAGGCCGTTGGTGAGGTGCCTCCGCAACCTCTGCTGACAGGACAACTGACTGGAAGCGACAACTCATCTACTAATCTAGTAGATCACACAGTTCTTCCCATATGATGTGACCTGGAACTGTTACTTTAAGCAATCTCTTGTACACTTCATCCATGTCTGTGTACTTAGCAAATGTAGGCTTGATGACGAAAATGTGCTTAATTTCATGTTGGATACTAATATCCAACTGCAAGGCATCCATGAATGCTCTTTCAGTAATGCTTCCCTGTATGCCCGTGAACTTAGAACTGTCCTGGGACACTTCGATCAACCTTTTCTTATAATCGGGTAGCGTCATCAATTTGTCATTTATGACCTTCATACTAGGTAGGCCCTTCCTTTGCAGAGCATCTATCTTGTGGAAAAACTTCTGTACTCCCTGATCCATGACTTGGATCTTCTCCTCAAGCTGAAGCATGAGACCTCTTTTGGTAAGAACTCTTTTCACTTCCAATATGGTTTCTATCCTGTCTTCAATTTTCAACTCCTCGAGTTCCTCCCGGGTCTTAGAATTCAGGAACCTTATGATTTCATTTGTCTGGGCTGGCATATCGCCCAGTTCCATTCTGATTTTCTCCACAGCCTGTTTGCTCCTCTCGAGCAACTCATTCTGTTCAAACATGATTTGAACCATTGGCCAGATTTCATTAATGGACTTAGAAATATCCGTCCACACAAGCTCTTTAACCTCATCCAAGGTCTTTTCGACCATTGTCTGTTTCTGTAGCTGCTGCAACTCCTTCCTGATCTGCTCATTCACCTGCTTCTCCTTTGACAGACTCGTCTGAAAAGAAGTCTTCAGCTCTTGGAGATTCTCTAATTCTTTCTTAAGCCTGCTGATTTCTAACTCTTGCAGGTTCATTCTTTCCATAGACTTGGCCAGGTCTGTAGCTCCTTCTGGAAGGGGAACTGTTGTTGCAGATGGAACGACTGTCACCGTTGGTGTTGCAATTGGGATAGCGCTCAATGGAATGCCTTCCATTGGCTTTTCCTGCTCTTTCTCCTTGAGCAGTCTCTCCATCTCTGCTTCCATCTCCTTTAATTACGCATTCTATTCCAGGAGTAATTTCAGCATCTCATCCCTTTCGCCTTCCCTTTCAGCTATTTCTTTCATCTGTGGGTCCTCTGTTGGAGGGAGATTTAAATGTTTTCTCAAAGAGGCTATGTCAGCATTTTTCTTTTTAATCATTTCCTCAGCAGCCTTGACGTTCATCGGGTCGTAACCGATCTTGAGGACCAGTTCCTCCAACAACTTTATCTTGTTGTCCTTAGCGAAGGAAGAAATCTTCTCAAGCTTCAGTTGGGTCTGGGCATTTCTGAAAGCTACCCGAAACTTTGATGCAGAAGTTGCAATGCAGGCTAAAGTGTGGGAAATCATCTCCCCAGTTTGTTTATGTAGATCCATCTGATCTGTCGGATGCACATGTTTATCTTGGAACTCGAACGTGGCCCTCTTGTAATCAGATATCAGCTTCGGATCAGGCACTTGTGCTTGGAGGAATGCCATATGCATCCTACCCTTCTCTGTATCAAATGCTGAAAGAAGTCTATGCTGGGTCGTGGACGACTGCTTCTGGAACTGTGCATAAGTGCTGTTGGTGAGCGACTGGTTCTTCTTTTTGATCGTGTCATATTTTTCAAAAATGCCCAACTTGGGCCCAGTCTTGCTTGGTGAAGTGTCCAAGGGATAATCTGAGGATTTTAACTCTTTTTTCCCTTCTTTATGCTGACTAGAGCCGAAAGGAAAACTAAGTTGATTAGCCCTAGTGGTAGTCACTGTGGTGGGTGTGATCTCTTGCTCCACTGTCGTGTCGGTCGTTGGGACTGTCCTCGGCTTTTTGGCGTGCAATTTAAATTCCTCCGATGACAGCTCTGTTATTGGGGAAGACGATTCTTGCCAGGGCCTCTTTTCCTTGGGATTCTGAGGGGTGGCCGTGGGTGGTGCGTTTGTTGAAGGTACCTGCCTTTCCATCCCGACAGTTGGTTCCACGTCCACCAACGTATGAGGCTCCCATTCTATTTGATTAGCAAATCTCTCAATTTCTGGACTGGGCTCATGCACATATGGGGCATTCTTATTCTTGACTCTCATCTTCGAAATGATCCCACAGGGATCATAATGCCAGGTGAAACTTGTTAGGAATTTCATTTCCCTCAACAGTCTGTCTGCTTCATCACCTGCACCTCTACTATTGCAAATGAAAGGGCCTATCTGCCCTTTAATCCGCAATTGTTGCTTCTTTTTGAGGGAGACAAAGTGAATATCATCAGAATTCATAATTTGTTTAATATATTCCAATGAAAAAATTCTTACCGATATGTATCTCGGAATCTTGTACAGTGCCAGCTCGCACCCATAAACTCGGATCTCAGAGTGATTCTGGTACAAGTACCAGTCTCCTGTCTTCGCATTGTCCGAGAGGTGTAGAATTCTCCGAACCTCGTCATTTATCCGTGGCTCAAGCATTCCACTCAACATGCTTACCACTGGGTGGTAAAACTGATCAATGAACGCCGTGAAGTTGTATTCGACAGAATTGTGTTTTAGAAGAGAAGTCCACGCTGTGACTGGCTGAGGCTTCCCGTCGGCATCCATCTTTTGCATGGAGAAGTTGAACCTGTCGGCTTGGAAATAGAGGAACATGTAAGCCAGAATGGATGAATACCTGAACATGCCTTCAGTGGCAAAATTGACGAACTGCTCATGGATGTTATTTGCCAGGAATGTGCTGTAGTCGAACTGTGTGGTTGGCTGTTCGTCGTTGGAGAAGATGGACAAAAATCCCAGGATGGGCTCATCCACCCACTGATCAAAGTAGTATCCAAGCAGAGCACACAGAGCCGAAATAATCTGATTCCCTTTGATGGAAAACATGGAAGAAGGATACGGGGGGTTGGTGGTCGGGAGAGAAGCGGAAGTGGGAAGAAACAACTCGAAAATCTGAGCTCTTTGCGGGAAAGTCATCTTCTGATAAAGCTCGATGAGGATTTCTAAGTTAAAAGGGGACACAGATTCTGCTCGGGTGACTTGTAACATCTGGTTGATATGCTCAGGGGTGATGAAGAAAAGAACGTCTCCGGATGAAGACATGATGGCTTTCTGGTCGGGTAAGTAGTGGACCTGGCACCGGAGGGCGAACTCGAGGAAATTATGGATTTGAGGGAACAGATACAGAGGCAAATTGGACTCCCAAAGCCCAATTTTGTTGCTCTGGTCCAGGAAAACCTCCCGGAGCCACGACTGGAGATCAAAGAAGTCGAAACTGCAAATGGTATCAGCTATCAACTGGTCCTTATCGACCAGGGGAATTTTATCTAGGTCCACCGGAGGAGGAACGAACAAATTCTCTTCCTCTTCAGCTGGCTTTGTCTTGGACCCCATTTCGGCAACTGTACCTGCAACAAACAATGTTAGTGGGGTCTACTGGTGGTGAAGGAAAACGACGGGGAAGCAATGGGAAGACAATGGATACATTCTCTGGTGCGATGGATGGTTATGGTGCGAGGGATGAATAATGAGTGAAAATGGGCACAACGGTATTTTTATTCAAAATTGGGTCGGTCGGACGCGGGAAAACGGTCAGCATGACAACGGGCATATTATCCGGTTATTAATGGAAAACGGGCCACTTGGGGTGATATGGTAGGTGACGGTAACCCAAGTATATGGACGATTTACGTGGAGGTAGGTGATTGGGGGTGAGAGTCGCCGAAGGGGGTTGTTCATGAGTGAAAGGAGTTATGGGACTGACAACCTGGACTGACGGAAGTTATGGGAAGTGACCCGACCCTAGTAGCGAGCGGGTCAATTGGGCTTAGTGGAGGATGGCGTCTGGGGGTGATGGGATGTCAGATAGCAGGTGGGAGGATGTGACCTCTGGACCAATAGGATCATGCCATATGTAGCAAGGGGCCCATCGGAAGGAATATTCATTCCGGACCCCCCCCCCCCTTTGGTTAAATACAGAACCCCTGGGGGGGTCCGGAATGCGTTAAGAACCATTGATCTACATGCTGGTCTGATGGCCGTCCAGATCTGCGCGCTCCT